>JABCKO010023858.1:0-26400 GCA_018855915.1 Tephrocybe sp. NHM501043
TTATCGGGGTCAAGGGTCATGACCTTTCAGGTCAAAGGGTCATGACGGGGGTCAAACCCCGTCAAGGCCATCACTGTTGATAATTATAGCCTTGTATTTTCAGATCCAGTCCATCTACACCTGACAATATAGTACACCTCTCCATGCCTACCCCTTTTCTGTGTTACCATTTGACTTGAGCTGCTCCCTGCCCATGGATTTGGTGCCCAATGACTTAAATATTCATCAGGGATAAATGAGCTAAGAAAATCTCTGATTGTAACCAGTCTGGCTTTTGTCTTTTCTAACCCAGTTATATATGTATTGCTCACCACAGAAACAATGATGTTTGATATAAACAAGTTGGTGGGTAACACAAATAACCTGGAGGCATTCTGGATTAATGGAAAAAGCCACTCTTCAGTGGCCTGATGGTCTAGTAGTATGATTCCTTGTTAGGGTTTGTGCCATTTCGAGGAGGTCCTGGGTTCAATTCCCAGTTAGGCCCTGGTTGCAGGTTGTGCGTTGATTTTTGCTGGTAAGATGGGTGTATCCACAACTCTTTGCTCTTAAGTTTCAAGCGCTTAATGAACTGTCAAACTTGAGACACCAGACGAGCATCAGGCAACCCACACCCTGTAGGAACCTATGAATGAACCCTCACTTCTGCAGTTTCTAAGTTATAGACACAATCAGGTGGTGCCACAGCCCACGTCTTCAGCAAGTGGCATGCTTGCTGATCGATCACCTGATTTTATCTAATCTTGACAGGTACTACAAGTGCCTGCGTCTGCAAACCATGTGGGTTTTCCCGCTCTCTAACCATTCCTCCACCTCTCCTCCTACTCCCATCCTCACGCAGCTTTTTCGCCACAGGGCTGATAGTAGTATGATTGATTCCTTGTTAGGGTATTCATCGTTTCGAGGAGGTCCTGGGTTTAATTCCCAGTTAGGCCCTGTAGTATATGCTTTTACCTTTTTGATCCCTGAAATGAGTGATCGGTGGAAAAATACATTGCCAGCCCCCTTGGCATCTTGCCGACATCTGACTGTTTTTTCCCTTCTGTCAGCACTAGCTTCGTCTTCCCAGTTCTGTTCGCCCCTACAAGGACCAAGGTAAGTGCTGATCTTGATAAGCATTCCTCCCAACACCAAACCTGATGATTATCTCCTTCTGTTCTTCTTGCAACCCGCAACCCTTACGAAACCAATGACTCGTTGATCAATCACGCTTATTACTTAGAGCTTTTGTCATTGAGCTTTCGCGTCCTCGGCCCAACCCTTCCCTTCATTTATGACCAACACTTCAGACTCTCTCCTCTCAGATACTCACGACACCACGACTAATGAAATTCACAACCCCCCAAAACCAAAACGCACTCCACTGCCTAAATTTCAGCTATTCATAGTCCTGTTGATTCAGTTCGCAGAGCCAATCACTGCGACCGTCATTTATCCTTTCATCAACCAATTCGTGCGCGATACAGGCGTCATCAACGGAGACGAGCGCAAGACGGGGTACTATGCTGGTGCTATTGTGAGTTGAACAAGTTAGCTTGAAAAAATTCCCGAGTGTTTACCGGGCTGCTCATAACTCATAGGAATCGACGTTCTTCATCGCAGAGGCGCTAACAGTTGTCTATTGGGGTAGGGCCTCGGATTATTTTGGTCGCCGGCCAGTGCTATTGTTGGGTCCTCTGGGTCTTTCACTGGGTATGCTGAGTTTCGGGTTGTCAAATAACTATTGGACTCTGGTCATGTCGAGATGTATGCAAGGCGTGTTCAATGGGAATATTGGTGAGATCTTCGCGTTTTTACGTCCTACACGCATCTTATATGATCTGAAAACCACTTAGGTGTATCCAAAAGCGTCGTCGGAGAAGTACGTCTTCCTGTGGAAACAGAAAGGACCATTCTCTGATATAGGTCTTTCTCAGATCACGGATTCGACGAACCTGGCGGATGCCTTCGCGTTGATGCCGCTTATGTGGTCGATTGGCGCCACCATTGGGTACGACCCTTCATGAGAGCTTGAAGATGTGGCCTGACTTCTTTTGGATGTAGCCCCATAATGGGTGGTGTACTCTCCCAGCCTGCAAGATCGTGGCCAGACCTGTTCGGGAAATTCGTCTTCTTCCACCGATACCCGTACTTTCTGCCATGCGCTGTAGCCGCTTTCATCGCCTTTCTGTCCTCGGTTTTTGCCTTTGCAGGTTTGAAAGAGGTAAGTTTCCCTTATTTCAATCATCATAGAGCAATGGCAAAGAGCTTATGGACAATCCGTAGACACTCCCTTCGGCCATTATACGTGAAAAGAAAAAACAAGCAGCAACTGATTATTGCGTCCCTCCGGATGCAACCACCAGCCTGCTCACGGGCCACAACGAGCAAGGATACTCGGCTACTACGAACGCTTCGAACATTGAATCCATACAGCCAGAGAACTCGGACGTCGAGGACCTACAGCCACCCTCATTGCCCGCTCTCTTGGTCCCCCGCGTCATGCTGACCCTCGCCGTTCACGCATGCCTGGCCTTCAGCGATATGTCCACTCAGGTCCTGCTACCCCTTGTCTATTCCACTTCTATTTCACTTGGTGGCCTGGGCTTCAATCCCTACCGCATCGGCACGATCATGGGCACTTGGGGGATAATTAATGCCATCTTCCAGTTGACCTGCCTCGGATGGGTCCTCCGCAAGTTTGGCGCCCGCAATGTTCAGATCTTTGCTCATTTCAGTTACTGTGTCGTCCTCGTATTATACCCTCTCCTCAGTTGCGTCGCGCACAGAGCTGGTGGAGCAGATAGCCTTGTCTGGGCAATCATCGTCATCCAACTGACGTTTGCTTTATCAAACAGTGCTGCTTATGGTGTGTGGTGTCGTAATGGCTTATCATTGATCTGCATACTGACAACAAATGGTGGCGTAGCATCGATACTCATGTTGCTCCTTGATAGCTCACCAAGCCGTGCCTCTCTTGGAACTGTGAACGGGCTGGCGCAAGCTATTAGTTGCGTCACAAGAGGTCTAGCACCCACGGTGGCATCTTCCCTCTTTTCCGTATCTCTGGAGAAACAACTTGCGGGTGGAAACATGGTATTCATAATTCTTTTCGTAACTAGCGCCATTGGTCTTCGTCTGACCTTTCTGCTGTCAAAATAACCGGAAACTTTGCCCTTATATATAGGACATGACCAGAATGGGGAAGTCTTATAAGAGAAGTTGACGTCTGCAGACGATGTCAGCAAGTACTTCTATCTTTAAGTGATAACTCTTCCTGTGATATGAAGAAAACGACACTGCTATTATACTGAATTGACTTGTATGGCATAAGAAAGGATGGTGTAAACCCGAGTTGTTTAAGCAAAGTGCTTGTGAAAAAGTATCCGACTGATATTGTCTGACTACTCTGCTCTTATCGAACCCCTTTGCATAGATCACCAAATTCTGGTCAGGGAACATGACCCTCTCTAATTCAGGTTGGGAGAATCTTCGAGGGTCAAGTGACAGTGATAGTGAGTAGCGTTCATTATCCAAGTCTTCGTCTTGCTACAATGACCAGAAGGTCCTTTCCCACTGTCACTTCCCTTTCAGAGGTTACTGATATAGGGCTGATGGTAGAACTGCATGGGCTTTATTACTTCAAGCTGAGGAATACGCCTTCGCAATTGCCTGCTACCCGAGTTAAGTAAGATGTCTCTCGTTGTGCTATTCATTCCCCCTCCCGCCCCCATGCAGTCTCTCACTCACGCAACAACTGACAGTACATTCTAACACCGGACTCAGCCCTACGCAGTCGCAAACGCTTCATGACCCTCGTTCGATAAGATTAAAGAGACGATCCTTGCTAATTTGGATAATGTCTCGGATGACCCAAATGAAGCAGTATGAAGTTCGTTTATTCGTACATGAAAATCTGTAATTAATGTTGACTGAAGGTCGACGTTTCGCCGCTCCCGCATGGCGCAAGTGCCTTGTAACCAACCTCATCATCCAGCTACTCTTTGTATTGCGCCACCCCTTACTCCGCCACCGATTGACATTGTTTGTGCGGATTAACGACTCACGTCAGCCCGAGATCTCAAACACATCGACAGTAACTTCCCCAGGAAGTTGTACTCCACGCGCCAAGCAAAATCCTGATGATGCCAACATCCACAACATCTTTCGAGATAGGTCAATGAGGGAGAAACGAATCTTCTTGAAGGGCGTGTGTCTCATTACACTTCTGTACAGCCGCCGAACTCCTCAGTCGGCAAAAGTAAACTTGAGGCCAATACGCATACGAGGGTCATCTGGTGGAGAAATTGTAAACAATAGGCTACCCACTCTATTACTCTTCACGCAGCCTTGGGACTCGCAGGCATTACCCTGCCACTTGTTGCTAAGCATCCCTTACCATACGGTACCCATGCACTTTACCAGATTGACCAGGTTCACTCTTTCTAGCACCAACCGCATACTTATTGAGTTGGCGTTTCATTTGCACGGCTCACTTCCTGTACTATCAACTCACACGTACAAAACACGTTCTAAATCCCAGGCCCCACGAAAAATGTTTCAGCCTTCCATACGAACACTGGTTTGCACTCATCGTTCTCTCGACATCTTGAGTGTATCGTGATTTTGAACGGTGAAGAATCAAATTTATTATACTTGCAGAAAAAAGCCAAGTGCCTTTTCACGCCCACAGCCCCTCCAAAAATGTAACCACCTCCCTGGCCACACGCCCCTCTGCCTCCCCTCCAAACGTATCATAAAACGCTGCGAAATCACGGGCATGCTCCACGAGACTTTCCGGCCCGCTGAGTTTGCCAAGAATGTAACCTTTGTTCTCAGATGAGCCGCGGATGAGGAGCCCAAATAACACAGAGAGATGGCCGCGCAGGAAGAGCGCGTCGGAGTCGTGGTCTGGCGGCTCTGTCACGTCGATAGATAAGGGCTCAGACTTGACGGGCCCGTGGGATGGAAGCGGTGTTTGGCGAGTGTAGAGAGTGATGAGGATGTCGAGGGCGCTGGTGGGGTGGGAGCATGCGCAGCTTCGGATACAGGTACGCCTTTTAAGGGTGCAGGTGGGGTCGATGCCTATGTCATACGAGCTGATCAGTATGTGTAGGGATTTCAATAAACGTGGGGGATACGCACGGAAGTCACGGAGAAGATCCTTGGTCCTGTCGACAACTTGAACTAGATTTGTAAGGAGCCCGAGAGCGAGGCACAGTGTGTCCAAATTATGTGACGTTTGATCGTCCTCGTCCGCTCCTTCTTCTACTTTCGCCTTTCCCTTCCCATTGATCAGCCTCGCTGCAGATTCTGACTCTTGTTCCTTCTTCGCCACACCCGCATTGTCTCCAGTCGATCGGGACCCAAGTATAACTCTCAAAATGAACCCCAAAGCACACTCAGAGTCTATGACTTTGCAACCCCATGTCTCATCTGAGTGCGTAAGGCTCACTAACACGCGTAAGGTTACTTGCATGCAATTGCGTGCTGAGCCTGTTTTTATAAGGTCCATAAGTGGAGATCTAAGCCCCCAAGCAGGTAACACACACCTCCACCAGCAAGCTCCGTACACACGCCGAGTGCAATCAGCCCTTCCGCAAGCCATTCTTCCCTCGCCTTCTCAACCTCCGCTTCCCTCGCCCTCTTCATTGCCCTCTTCTCACTCTCGTCCGTCTCTTCATCCAACAAGGCAGAGCCCCACTGTCCCAGGAGGTACACGTCAAGAAGGCGGAGAGCACATAACACGGTTTCAAATGCAATGTGGGTTTTGGCATCAGGCCAGGCGAGGTATCCAGAGGTGGCAGGGGAGAGGACTGGAGAGAGCATGTAGCGCAGGGCTGTGAGGAGGGCGAGAAGGTGTCGGTGAGGGATGAGGGATGGAGGAAGGGCTTGGAGGGTGTGGAGGATAAGGAGGGGCGTGGAGATCTATAAGCAGGTCAGGATGCGGAGGTCAGAGAAAGAGGAAACGAGGACTGACAATGGTATTGCTGGGGAAGAGGTGGGACTTCGAGACAATTGTCTCATGGACAGTTTGAAGCTGTGTTTGATACGTCAGGTCGAGTATAGAGGGGGAAAGGAAGGGGTATCTACTATTGTACGATCCTTTTTACCCACCCCAAGCTTTCTGAGCTCCACTTCATTCTTTGCCTTCTCTTCGGACGAAGAAACAGAAACTAGTGCAAGGGGATCCGATGGTGCACTGAGGAGAGAGAAAAGAGTGTCCACAATGGTCGCCCTTGGGCTACTCAATTGCTGGCTTGCCGTAATTTTGCTAGATCCTGCGTCGGGCATGGTGGGAGTAGGAGGCGGATGTTCGGCGAGGTCACGCAGTGAGGCGGGGTCCTCAGCGACAAGAGCTGTGAAAAAGGCAAGAAGGGTGTCCAAGATCTATCGTTCGCCAAGTGAGAAGCTTGAGACAACATGATATGCTCTGTATACCTTGTCTTCACCGTTTCCTGCTCCTGCTTCGATAAAGACATCCCATGCTCGGCTCAGAAAATCAGCTGCTTTTGCCTTTCGTGAAAATTCTGAATCGCAAAGTTTCGTGACTATTTCCAGAGCACTAAAGAATAGGTTGGATGTTTATGGCCCAAAAGACAGCGGAAGGCGGACCTAGCTCTTCGAAGGCCTATGCCCACCATGGGGTCCATGCCTTCAAAAAGATAACCAACCTCGTCGAGGAACCGTCTACTTTCGCCTTTACTCCGAAGCTCGGTGATACTTTTCAAAGGGTTCATCATTCCGCTGGCCAGAGAGAATTTAGCTCGAAGTAAAGCATCTTGCAGTTCCCGTGTCTTTCGTTTTGTTTTCGTGGGTGTGCCTCCGGACGTAGATGTAGCGTCGGAACGGGATGGTGATGGGTTGCCAGGAGATGGATCGTCTTCTGAGTTGTCGACTCCCCATCTGGATCGCAGAGACGCGTAAGATTCGCGAGAAGAGTATTCGTCCTCGTCCTGATCTACTGCGAGAGACGCTGCTGGTATGGCAACAAGAAAGGAACGCGATTTGCCCGCGTATGTACGAGCGTTGGTAGTCACTGGGATGGGGTGTGGCCTAACAAGCTTGGAAGGAGTAGGAGGCTTTGGTGGTGATGAAGAAGGGATATTTGGCAGAGATGGGGTGCGGTCGAGTTGGAAGGCGTTGGAGCTTTCAATGGAAGAGTCCGTCTTTGAGCGTGCGAGCATGCGGCGCGCAAGTTTCGTCGGCGTGGATGCTGGGGAGCCCTTTGGGGGAAATGACTGGAATATGTCGGACAAATCGCGTGCAAGCGTCGTCGGCTGTTTAGGCGTCGTCGGCGTAGGTTCCTCAACATCCGTCAGCTCCTCAGGCTCCAACGACCCTTTTCTTCGCTTTCTGGACTCAAAAATCGACTCTATCGCCTGCTTTCTCTTTGCTGAAGTCTTTCTCCCATACGTCCGAGCATTGTAAGATTGACCTGTCGACATCGTCGTCCTCGTCGTGAATAGTGAATAGAGTGTGTGACTGCGTGACAAATCGCGTGACATTCGTGTTCTGCGCCAACCACCACGTCCATGCAAGCCCTTCAGAAGCGGATCGACTCCTTCACGAAAGCTAAACGCGTCAAGAACCCCTCAAAGTCGTCCTTTGTCTCCATCAAATGGGGTCACCCAACAAATATGGATGAGTTCCTCGCCACACCAGAGGCCCTTGCAGAGGCTGGCTTCTACTTCAACCCTAGCTATGAGGACCGTGACAATGTCGCTTGTTTTGTTTGTGATAAGCAGCTGTCAGACTGGGAGGCTGATGATGATCCATTTGATATCCATTGGACCAAGTGTAGGGATAGGTGCTGCTGGGCGATCGTGAGGTGCGGACTGCGAGATGACATCAACCGCCATGGAGGGTACGTTCTTATGTTTTATGACGAACCACGTCTAATTTAGCTTGAAGATTTACTTTCTCTGACAAAGCGCGCCTACCAACATCCAAAGCCATGGAAAAGGCTAGACTCGAGACGTTTTTTGTGGGTGATGGATGGGTACATGATCAGGTCAAGAGGCACGGAGCTGACTCTCGCAAGGTTGGTTTTCTTCGTTTGCGCTCGACATATATGCTGAATAGAATCTCAGATGGCCCGAGCAGGATTTGTATACACTCCAAGCCACCCAGGCGACGATCTAGCGACCTGCCTGTATTGCTACATCGCTCTCGGCGGTTGGGAACCAGAGGATGATCCCACGTTCGTCGCCATTATCCAATCATTCGTAAAACATTATAAATTATTTCACAATTAGGGAAGAACATCGCAAGCGCAGTAAAGGCTGTCCCATGTTCGACTCTCCCGAACTCACCTCCAAACCTCCTCGTACCCAACCTCTCAAGCCCGCATCTAAATTCCAGTCCACCAAACATTCCCGCTCCGTCTCGCAATCGAAACACACAGACATCGTGCAACCCATCAAAACACACGATGGCGACGCAGACGAATCGGATACTACCAATGCTGCAACGTCCAGTAGGCGGTCCACACGCACCGCGTCAAGCTCGAACAAGGGTGTGAAAACGCAGACAATTTCTCGAAGTCAGTCGCGATCAGAGGTAAATGACGTTGAGGATAGGGAAGAGGAAACTGTGCCAAGGGCTGGGAGGGCTAAGGTCAAGAAGAGCCTGGCACCGGCGTCTAAAAAAGCTAGGTCAAGGTCTAAATCGGTCGCCCCGCGAGCTACCACAGAGGAGGAGGATCAAGGGGAAGAAGTCAATATTAGCAAGGGGCCGACGAAGACTCGGTCAAAGACAAAAGGGAAAGAGAAGGCACCTGTGATGGAAGACGTCGATGAAGCAGTCGAGGAAACCAAATCACTGAAGAAATCTACAAGGGGCAGACCTCCAGTAGCGAAAGCAAAGCAGCAAGAAGTGGTAGCGGATGAGCAGGAGGAGGAAATCAAAGTTTTGAAGAAATCTACAAGGGGCAGACCTCCAGCAGCGAAAGCAAATCAGCAAGAATTGGTAACGGACGACGAGGAGGAAATCAAAATTTTGAAGAAATCTACACGCGTGCGTGCGCCTTCATGCATTGAAGAAACAGATGAGGACGAGGAGGATGCTACAAAGACAGCCAAGAAGGCTGCTCGGCCGAGGCTACCTTCAACTATCGAGGAGCCGACACTAGCCCCACGGAAGGCCAGCAAGGCGAGGAAGGGTAAGGTACCGGAACCCGAGCCAAACCCTGACCCAGAAGTCGAAGCTGATGTGGAGGCCGAAGAAGCTGTGGAGGAAGTGGAAAGGAAGCCTCGTGCGTCGTCTAAGAGTCGAGCCAAGACGCCAACGTCCAGGAAGCCTTCACGTATCAAACCAAAGGCTGCACCATCCCTTGCAGAGGAACCACTGGACGAGCAGGAAGAAGAAGTGGAAGAGGTGGAAGAAGAGGTTCTCCCCGCCCCACCTCCCGTTGTGGAGAAGAAACGCGCATCTTCGACAAGCACAAAGCATGTATCGTCTTCATCCGTGAAACAGGCGAAGGCGGCCAAATCAGGAAAAGCTACTCCCGTGCCTATTGATCCTGAATATGGTGATCACGAAGTCGAGGAGGACGAACAGCAGGAGGAGGATCTTCCCCAGCCTGTAGTGGAAATCAAGAAACACGCATTATCATCGACGAGATCGAGCGTGTCTGCGAAACCCAAGGCTTCTCAAAGCAAAGTGAAGGTTAAGCCGCCTCCCTCTCCACCACCAGAAGAAGCAAAAGAAGCAGAAGGTGCTAACGATGTGTTTGTCATACCTCCGGACCCACTCCAGAAAGAGCGGGAAGCACGAAGAGAGACGGAGAGGCAGAAGGAGCCACTTTCTGATGAGGATGGACGAGAGATGGAGCCTTTGTTTATTCCAAAGCGAAGTGCGAAGTCTTCGAAGCCGACTGTGCCGTCGAAGCCTACCGTCAAGCCAACGGCTCAGCCAGAGCAGGCGCATACAGAGGACGTAGAGATGGCGTCTGTGATTCCTCCAAAAAAGGTGGTGAAGGAGGCGAAACCGCGAGTGGACGGAGAGAGCAAGCCCGTGAAGGAGGGGTCTTCGAGGTCCAGTGAGACGGGGATGGGGAGGAAGGCAAGCATTCTGAAGGTGGTTGAGATTTCGACAGACGAGGAGGGTGGAGTAAGTGAGGATGAACGACGACCGACAAAGCCTAATCGGCTTCTGGAGACGATGCAAGAGTCAAAATATGCTCCCAAGGTGGAAACAGCAATTGAAGTTGCTTCTCCTCCTCCCAAGCCTTCGGTTGCGCCGGCCCCAACACGTATTCCAACCCCATCTCGACCTTTATCGTCCCATTCACACCTGGAACCAGAAACCGAGGACATCAAGATGGACGGTTTACAGTCCGAAACAGAACCTCTCATTGAAACTCAGAATATTGCTGAAGAGCCCGATCCACGAACGCCCGAACACCCCACTGTGCCTGTTCCAGCATCTGTGCCAGACCCAATGCCGGAGGAACCTGCAGCTCTTGTGCCGAACCCTTTCCCCATGCCCGCACTCTCCAAGATCCCGTTCACCCCAGTACAGAACCTGACGGATGCGGAGCTGGACATGACGGTCGAAGAGTGGATTCGATATCAAATGGACGTGGAGTACGACAAATTTAAACGGGATGGAGAGCGTGAGATTGGGAGGTTTAAGAAGCGAGCTGAGGAGGTCAAGGAAATTATCGAGAGACTGTAAGCGGTTGTGTGTGGCGTTCAAGTGGCGGAAATCTTCTTTGGAGAAGTGATGTTTTGTAGCAACTAATTTTTCGACCCAGATAGATAGATAGCGCATACTTACTGGTGTATAACTCGTGGTTTCACTGCCATTCCGCTTTACGCAATTGTTCAACGTCCTTGCTGAATGGTTGCAAGACAAATGCATGTTTATCAGAGATCTTAACTCTCAGGCTCACAAAAACTCGATGTTGGGACGGAAAGGATATCCATGAAGGGTCAAGCTTCAAGGTCGAGGCTTCTTTTCTGTATGCAAATAATTTCTTGCAAACTACCAACGGCTGCTACAATCTCACTTGTGAGCTGTGCGACTGATGAAAGCGATGCATTCCGAGTCAGCAAATCAGGCAAGATGAACGAAGAAGAATGAATCTATTTGGATGCACCACCGGCTACAACAGACAATTGGATATTGCCAGGAGAAACGGACAACTAACTACCTTTGCGCGATTTCTTGATGGGTAGGAGATTTAATCGATCTAATCTTCCGACCACTTCGGTGCCACGCGCCACGAATGAATTCTAAAAAGTACTGGTTTCGGAACGACCCGCCTTCAAATATCTCAGATCACGGACTTTTGCGTTTGAACGCTACATCCCGGAGACAGGCCTAGAAAAGCGAAGCACAAGTGCTAACCAGGCACTGAAAACAATTCGCCGTGTCAACCCGAAACCCCCATTTACGTTCCAGGACGAATTTCGACGCTTTCTTTCTCGGCTTGAAGTACTCTCTGAAAGCAAGAAACCGTCAAACTCGCTCTGACCTCAGGTTGGCTCACACTTCGCATGCGCAATTTAATCGAAATTCAATCTCCAAATAGTGGCGTATACGTCGCCGAACTTAGACAGCCGCGCACTGGATTCTGCCTTCTTTACCGCTTGACTTTACTATGGGTTCCATCTTTGTGTCCCAACCTCAATAGGAAGTTTATTGTGTGGAAAGACCTTACGGACTGGGTGAACTTTACGCCATAGCTGTCTTTTCTCTATCGGTGAGAATTCGAACCCCATCTCGGGCCCTTCTATGCGAAGAGTCACAAATACTTCCACCCACGCCTTCTCCGATCATACAGGCTTTCCCAAGACTACGCTCTCCTTGGTCTTCTATATTTCGGACATTTTCAGGAAGGAAGCGTGGACTTGACAGCCCTGTCTCGCCAGGAAGTTGTTAAGATGATCATTTACCAATAGCCATTCCAGTAAATCAAGATTTATAACCCCGTCATCGCAGTCCATACATAAACCATACGCCCGGAAAATTGCAACGTCCCTCCCTCCGAGTAGACTAGATCAAAAGTAGAGCCTATTAGTCTCTACACAAGGTCATTTTGTTCCTACTGACTTTGCCTTGATCGGCTTGTATTGGTGATTGGCGGAAATGGCAGGAATGTGTCTATGGCACCCATGTATCATCTGTGTATGAGCCATTGTCCAGCTATTCCTCCCGCTCAGTATAGCTTAATATCTAAATGGTGTTGACTACAGAGATGTTAACCCTTTATTAACCTCAGGGTAGCCACGCTCCAAGAAATTGAAGAATGTCACACCAAAGGTTCGTAATCGCAGAAGGTTGAACGGGTTGTTGACAAGGAAGGCTGAGTGAAGTGTCCGCGTTAAAAAAGTGCGATTTCGTCGAATGTGTCTATCAGATCAGTTGGAAGTAACGCGCCTTTTTCGTTATGTTGATACTAACCATCAAATCTTCTTCTATGAAACACAGATGACAACAAAACTAGGAAGGAACAACCCGAAACTTTGCTGAGATTATCCCAAAGAATCCCGCGAATGAAGCAATACAACACAAGTTCCTTGCTTCGGATACGGCACTTTCTATAGACTTGCGAGGCACACGGGGTTACGCTTACGAAGGGTGACGAGGCGATACAAATGGAATAAGATATTCGCTTCAATCGCATTTTTAGATGTTTTGTAAGGTCATCCCTGCAGGGTTGAATGATTCATGAGATACCCGAGCAAGCTAGATCGTCATACTTATCCTCCCAATCCAACGATAGGCCTACAAGCCTGATATAATTTCCCATCCCACTGTGTCCGCAAGCCAACGATTTTCTGTCACCGCTCACACTGATCATGGCCAATGACTTTTCAGGTCCTCTGCCAATATCACTAGCCACGACTTCTATTCTCAATCTGCCTGTTGACATTTGCCACCTTTTGCTCCGCCACCTCAGCATCCCAGATATATTGAAGATAAGACAGGTGAGTTCAACGCTCTCCGGGCCTCAAACGCACTTAGGAAGTTGTCATTTCTTTTTTGAAGACTTGTAAAAGCTTCCATCGGGCCACTAAAAGCCATGATCTGTGGCAATCACTCCTGACATCACTCGCCGCCCAACAAATTCCTCTTCCCGGCCTCAATGAACGGTCCTTGGATAAATTGACATCTGCTGAACTTGAAGACGTTGGTCGGAAATCTTGGGCTCTACACCGAAAATGGACTTCGGAATCACCTGCCACAACAGCTAAGTATACAATGCATTTGAATTCGCTTTCAGTGCCTCAAGGATCTATGGCGCCTATTTTCGACTACATACCTGGTGGAGGACAGCGGTATTTTATCACCTTGACGATGTCGGCCCATACACTGGACGGCCCTCTTTATGATCTTCGATGCTGGGACCTGAAATCGTCGCCGCCTAAATGCATTGCCCATCGGGGACTCAATCGCGGATGGTTTATCCTCAATAAAGACCCAAACTCTCCGGCTAAGTTAGCAGTACAGTCTCCCTCGTACGCAATTATGTCGCCCTGTAGCGCAGCAGACCTAACCTTGTGGCGTTCGCAGTATCGAGCTTCTTGGGATCGACCACTCCGCAGAGAAGCCCGAAGAAGGATTCTATACAGTATCGAAGTTTCCGAATAGGACGGACCGTTTGGTTGCATTCAACGGCTCCCTAATAGCCACTCAAAACGAACAAAGTCAGGTATACCTCACCAACCTACAGGATGACGACGAGCAGATTGAATTGCGAAGTTTCCAACCACAGGTATGAATGTCCTTGGGTTTTTCTGTCCTCGGTAAAGATATTTTCCTGACCTTCAATGTTCAACCCGATGGCAGGTTCAGGGCCACGTACTTGAAGTCCTAATACCAGGCGACGTCGTGATTGTCGTCCGGCTGAAAAGTCTCGAGGTTTTTCTTGTTGACGACCCCGATACCGACCAGGGAATGAATGAACCCATTGGACAGCACATTTGGCAATGGAGATTAGACAGCGTCAGTATATCGCCGGAAATGACATGGATACCAGGCTCGAAGCCCAGACGTCCACCAATAAATATTCTTGTCCGATTCAACGGTGGGCTACCATGGGTGAGTCCTACCGTCCTAATTTCTCCACGAAAAGCCGACACTGTCATAGCCGGTAAACACGATACACCATTTCGTTCTCATGCCTAACCCTTGGTTTGCTACTGATGAGCCCCCTTCTGCGAACAACGTTCCATACAACACGATTCCGGTCGTTCGACGGCAGATAGGTTCCCCTGTGCGTTTATTGTCAAAATACCATATGGCGCTTGGATCTCGTGGAACGGCAGTTTGGATCGACACGCACACTGAAAGCTATTACGGCCGCGCAGACAGTGGTCAGAGACTGGCTGCCAGCCGTCCTCCACCACTCCTCGATCCAGATGATGACGAATTCGCTGATAATTCACATGAGGTTGAAATTTCAATGAACGTGTCTACCATTGAGTATTGCGGGGATGATGGATGGGCCCATGTGGCGGTGGACGAGGAGGAAGGAAAGATCGCTGTCGGACACCTGGATGGTACTATTACTTTGTATGAGTATGCATAATCATGTTTGATTCATCGTGATTTTTTCCTAACAAGGGGTTGCTGGCGTCTGCTTCTTATGTTCATTCCTGTGATTGTGATGAGATGATAATACAAAGTAATCGTAGTACATGTAGATGAGTTTAAGGAGTAGCAATGAGGACCTGTTAGTGAAGTTCATGCCTGTCAGAGACGGGTATTTACGTAGAAATTGCTACGCACCGCGGACGGGGTGAGGCCCAGTTCTTTCAAACTTTTTGAAAAGTCCGATGGGCTGAACGTTTTCCTGGAAAAAAGGTGTTATCTACTGCACACAGCAATGGTACATTAGGGTTAGCTTCTTCACCTTGGGAAATGCTGGGCAAAAGATACGGTCTCAACGTCTACTGTGAGAAGCTGCCCCGCTAGGAACTCTGCAACTTCACGTAGGGCTAGTAGAACAATAGCCTGTCAGATTCGAATCAAGAAGAGATGGCAATGTCACAAAAACTTACGCGCATCACTTGACAAGGTCGTGGTGTAGGGTTGTCCACCAGAGGCCATGCGGATTTGAAGCCGCGTTTCCGAATAATCCTTTCCAGCCACCCCAGATGACGCAGGTATTTTGCTTGGCGCCGCCGCTGCCGAAGGAGGTGTGGAAGACTCGCCGGGTATAGGAAGGCCATCACGAATAGCTTTTTCACGCGCGAATTTGTCATTTCTAGCTTTCTTATCGGCCTCGATCTGGGCTTTGATGGCGGCTTTGGCTTTGGCGTCTTCAATCTTGTCTGCCGCACTGTGAGTTACGTATTGAGACACCGGGAAAATATACATACCTCGTTTCTTTTGCTCAGCCTCTTGTTGAGCTTGCTTGAGCTTCAGTTCTTCTTTAACTTTGTTCATATCCTTCAAGTTCGTGTCAGGATAACACACACTGGAGAAGCAATTGCATACCTTTCCTGCCTTCCTACGAAGAGCTTCTGCCGCTTTCTGTTCTTTAGCATCCTCCACAGCTTGTTTGGCACGTTTTTCTGCCATCTTCTGACGCAACTCAGCTAACTTCTCCTTCTTCTCTTCTTCGGTCAAGGGTTTAATCTATGGAAAACGATATCCGTTGATCCATAAACATGTACATAGTTAACGAGAATGCTTACCTCCTCCGTAGATTCCTCGAATTGATCATGTCCAATCTTCTCTGCGTGAAACTGTGCCAAGGCCGTGTTCCGGAAGACTTTGCCACACTGGGAACACTTGATGCTCTTTGAATTCAATGATAGAGGTTTAGTTTTCAATATCCTATTCACAGACTGGTGATGTACCTTGGCTTCAACAGCGTTGCTCGCAACACTGCCGAGCGACCTTAACGCGTCAGCGTCTTCGTCATCATCCACGTCCATGCCATCATTCCTTGTACTTAACGATGATTCGGTTACTGCGCCAAGATCGGGGACAGGCTTTCCTTCGTTCTCCAGAATGTGATCCATTGCAGGCTGTAGACCGCGGTTGCCTGTTGCTTTGAGGGCCCCTACATATTTGTGTTGAAATGAGCAAAGATCGACAGTGATTGTGGAAAATTTGCAGACATTCCACGCGAGAAGAATCAAAGCCCATGCCAAGTAGAGTATCTTTGTCGCCAGCCATGATCGAATTGAGTTGGAGATGTAGAAGGAGCAGATGGTTGTGTACCATTATTAGACGCTCATCATTACGTAACGCGTTCATGATAAAACAATCTCGTTTTCCTCTTTCGCTATATTTATTGCTGGGTACCCAGATGATCTGGCCGTATGTTCCGATACAAACGAGTATATTCCTACAAAGAATCAGAATGCAAATTGTTGTGGAGGGTACATAGCGCTGTAAGAAATATTATGGGTGCTGACAGGTGACTTGTCGGATATATTCGAAAGTGATGTGGTCGATCTCTTGTGCACGACCCACAACGACGGTCGCGAAGACTCTCCCTCACTCCCTTGCATCTAGCCTCCAAACGTACTGGGTTACGGATCATCAGGTACTTTCTCTGCTTCTCGTAACGATCTTAAACGTCGATGCAACATACACGGTCCGTTTCACCTGTCGACGAGGATCTGCAGAACCTCTACAATGAAGTTTGGGCCAGTTTTGGGGATGACACTGCACCTCAGGATGTGGGCAATCAAAATCAGATGAACAAAGATTATGGTGCAGAGCCCCAGTATCTACCGTCGCCCTCAAGGAATATTCCAGCGGTCCCGACCTCCAGTGGAGGATCCTTGAGCTGTGGGTTGCTGTTCCTGATGAAACTGAGCTTTAAATGGTTAACTGAGTTTTCTGGTTGCAGACAGCCAAACAAGTTCATCACGGCAGCAGCTACCATCACCGAAGACATACGCTGGACGACGATTGCCACCAACGCCGGTATCAGCCTCCGCTTCCCCCACCAACATGTTCTCTATGCCCGAACCGGAACCTTATGTGGAGCCAAATGTACTATCGCACCACCGCCCAAATCACTATAGCATTGACTCTCACTCGTCCACTTCTTCCAATGATCTGCTGCGCAAAGCAACTTCGGGCAGTGTCAATGGCCGACGCCTTCCTACCGCTCCTTCACACAACGGAGGGATATCACCGGTTTCGGAGCCTCCCACTTCCCATAGAGCCCTCAGTCAAGCATCATATGGATCCAGCTCCAGCTCTGGGGGGTACTCTAGCCCAGTGTCCCGAGAATCGTCGTACCGGCCATCAGGAACCCTTCCACCAGTCCCCCCTGGCCAGTATCATCATCAAGAACATCTCCCTTCTCCTAACCTAGAGACTCAGGGCATGAATTCTGAATGGTCATACCAGAAGCCTGTGGATCCATACTACTACGAGCCTCCGCCTCCTGATCCTCCCGCCAAGTACTCTGTACAAGATTACGCGACCAATGGAACAGTCCCGTCTTCTTGTTCGGATTTTATTCTGTTATGTGATGTCAAACTAACTCGCATTTATAGATGTGGAAAGAAGGGACACGTACTCCTCGACTCAAAGTTCCTACCTCACCCAGAGCTCATCACCTTACGACGACGGATACTCAACGGCGGCGACTTCGGTATTGACCCATACCGCCCTTACTCCACCACCACCACCACCCGACCTTTACCATCAAGCTCCACAACACGACAACAGCTATCTCTATGCCAACACGCACCCAAACCTCGAGCGAAACCCAAGTGACATGTTGCGGACACTGGCAGACTACAACCATCGAGATTCTGTGGAGGGAGTAGCTCCAGAGCCCTTACAAGAGGAGGAGTACTGGGAAGATGAGGAAGATGAAGATGAGAGCCGGTTCATCAATTTTTCCCTCTTATCTCATATGGCCGTTCAGCTAAGGGACAAAGTCCCTCGAGCTGATCATACAAAAGGCGGTGTTCAGTACGATCGGGCATTCACAGGAAAAGACATTGTAGTATGTTCACTTCTACTATCGACCGCGAGATGGAAATTGACGATGACAAAGTCGACCATCCAATCTCAAATTCAACGTGAATTAGCTATCAACCATGGAATGTCGACGAACGATCGACGTGCAGCTATTCAAGTCGCTAGGAGTTTGCAAAGTCAACTCTTCTTCTCGGAAGTCGAATGGGACGACACTTCAAAAGTGCAAGACAACGTTGAAGACGTTTACAATTTCCTCAGCGACGTGATGCCTGTTGATGATGGCGCACCCGAAGAGCTACCCACGGGTGTAGTGACGATGTTGACGCGATGTTATTCTCCAAGTTGTTCGGAGGGTGTGCCGTGTTACTCATATGTCTGTCCTCGCAAGGTAAAAAGGATGCTAATGTGTTGTATAACGCAACTGACGTTCATCATCTTAGGGAAATTCATTTGTGGACCTTGTGCCAACCCACGAGGAAAGCCAGGCTGTCGTTACGAAGGCCTGGGAGGCGAAAGTTGGTCCAGAAATCACCCGTCATTTATCAGAGACCGAAATCCGTCGACAAAAGTGCGTAGCTTTTTACTTATATGAATAAGTGGCTATGTAACCTACATAACGCTCTAGCATTATTCACAACCTAATTGAGAAGGAGGAGCAATATGTCCAGGACTTGGATCTAGTCGATGTGCACTTCATTCGACCGCTGAGGAGAGCGAACCCTTCAGTCGTGCGTGACGTGGATGAATTTATTGAAGATGTATTCGGTGGCCTCCTCGATCTGCGGGAATGCAATCGGCGTCTCATCGAAGTCATGTACGTTCGTCAGCGTGAAGAGGGCCCTGTTATCCGGGCCATCGGCGATGTCATGTTCGACGCAGCAGTAGAGTTCAGACTGCCATATCCTGCATATATTGGACATCATCCAGTTGCAGAGAAGAGGCTGAAGGACGAAATTGACGACAACCCAACATTCAAGATCTTCATTGAGGTTCGGCGTGTACCTTACATGGGACCCGGAAGTATTGACGTGGCTTTACTCTTAGAATTGCTCTCGCCGATCTTCTCGAAATGGAGACGTCCCTCGCCTTGATTTGAAGCACTTCTTGAATCGGCCAACTGAACATTTGCAGAAGCTGCCCGGAGGCCTTGAAGCTATTCTCAAGGTGACCGAGCCAGAAAATGCGGATTATGAGGCTTTGGAAACCGCGATCGAGGCTATCAAAAACCTCCAGGCCGTAGCACAACTAGCTACTTTCCAATCTGCAATGGGACGAGGCGCTCCTGGGAAGTGGGAATGGCACGATCTCGTCTCTGCTGATGTGATGCAAGGGTTAGTAAAGGGTGAAATGAAGCGACAAGCGTGAGTTTCCATCCATCTCAGCGAAGTGAGATGTATCCTGATTTATCTCTGCTCTAGTATCATCTTTGAGCTGATCAAAGGAGAAATGGCATATGTGAAAGATTTGGAGAGTATCGGTAGCGTGAGTTCCTAGCCAGATAATCCGATCAAGCTGCTCAAAATTTTCCCCTTCCTAGATGTACATTGGACCTTTGCGTACTTCCGAGCCTCCAATCATCCCACGTGAAAGGTTGGAAGGATTCATTAATGATGTATTCCACAATTTCCGGGAACTATACGAGCATCACAACGAGCTTGTCAAGGAGTTCCATCGAATCCAGCGCGAACAACACCCACTCATTGGGAGCATCATTGAGCCACTCACACATGCAGCCCTCCAATTCAGGGATGCCTACCTCGAATATATCCCCAACTACCCTATCGCTGCTTACAGGATAGATGACGAGATGGCCAACAACCCCTCATTCAAGGCCTTTGTCGAGGTATTTAGAAACATCACTTGAGTTGCGATGTTTTCTGATTGCACTGCAATAGGCTTGCGTCCGCCACCCTGACGCACATCGACTGGATATGAAAAACTTTATCAACCGTCCCATTCCTCGGCTGTTGCGTTACGAGCTTCTTCTAAAGGGCATCCTTGAAGAAACACCAGCTGGTGACTCCGATATCGACCAGATCCCTGAAACCGTCGACTTGATCAAATCACTTGGAAAGGAGACTGAACCTGGTGTTTTCGCCGCGAAGCAGAAGGTCGAACTATGGCGATACAACTCCAATCTCGTCTTCAAGGCTGGCGAAACAGTTGTAAGGAGGGAATCTTGACCATAACACTCTGCCTCACAAACCATTTCCAGGATATGGATCTTCTGAACCTGAATAGATCGTTGGTTCACTCTGGCAAGCTTCTTCGTCAACCTGAAAGTGGACTTGAATGGAACGGATGGAGTGAACTTTTCGTCCTCCTCTTTGACAATTACAGTATGTTCACTAACTTGCTAAATCCAAATCATACCTAACAGTGGTCTAGTGGTCATGACTAAACCGAAGGAAAGGGATGGTGTCACAAAGTATCAGGTTAACCGAAGAGTAGGTGGTACAATTCCCCGATGTATCTCACTGGTCTGATCCTTTCATAGCCTGTACCTTTAGATCTTCTCACTCTTGTTAACTTCACGGAGGCACCGACACAAAGAAGTACTGGCATCCTTCGTGGTCTTCGCGGCGAACGCCATGCCGATAATGCATCTGGACCCGGACTATCGCCAGACACTCCTGGCGACTCACGGTCTGTCTATCCTTTGACACTTCATCATAATGGACGTACTGGGGGCCCGTACATCCTATACGCTGAATCTGCGCAAGCTCGCCTGGAGTGGAAGCAAAAATTGGATGAAGCACTAGTCCTTCGAAAGGTCGTGCAAGAGTCGAATAAGGCGTTCGAGCCCCAGACGCTTAGTGCCGACACCTTCCTCATACCCTCGATGATGGTCAACACGGCGTCTCCTGGGTGGAACCAGGACAATGCCTTTACGGGAAAAGTTACCTGCTCGGTGCCTTTCAGTGAGCACCCTCCTCTTCATTCCGTTTGAGAAACTAATTCTTGACTAGCGACACCAAATGGTCGCCCCCTTGTGGCTATCGGTTGCGCAGAAGGTGTCTGGATTGGATATCAACACGACCCCAAGTGTAAGTTAACACTGATTGAGCAAGGTTACAAGCGTCTGACCTTACCACAGCTATGCGACGCGTTCTTCACCTCAAAATGGTCACTCAGTGTGCTATGCTGGAAGAATTTGGCATTTTCATAGTCCTTGCTGACAAGGTACTGGTTAGAATGTATCGTCAATGATTATACTGACATTGGCGGTAGTCACTTTTCGCGTATCACATCGAAGCTCTTGTCCCAACACACCCCCAAAACCCTCACAGCCAAACCGCACATGTACCACAGAAACTCAACGGAAACAAGGATGTCCATTTCTTCAGTGTTGGAACCTTACATGGCCGTACACTCATCATCTATATGAAGAAGAAAGGAGTAAGTCCTCTCTGACGCCTTTATAAAGGATAACCACTAAAGTTCCTGTTTAGCTGGAGAGTATCTTCCGTGTCTTGGAGCCAGTCGGGGACAAGATCAATGAGAAAGTGAAAGCTCCCGTTGGCTTTGGTTCTCGCCTTGGCTTCCGCTCGACAAAATCAGAATGGTTCCGTGTCTACAGGGACTTTTTCTTGCCCACGGAGTCGTTCGACATCATCTTTTTGAAGGCGCGCATTGTGGTCCTGTGCGCCAAGGGCTTCGAAATAATGGATCTCAATGAGTGCGTATATGAAGCTGTGTTCACCTACAATCAATCCTTCTGATCATTCTGCGAACCCATTTTAGCTTCGCCAGCACAACAGTTCCTGCTTTAGAAGATCCTCGTATGCCACTAGCCAAGCGCTGCGAGTCAGCCCGTCCCATGGGCATGTTTAGATCAAGAGAAAACGAGTTCCTTCTATGCTATGATGGTAAGTAAATGACGAGGATAAGGGCACCACATACTCAACCTTCTTTAGAATTCGGTCTATACGTCGATAAGCATGGAGAACCTAGTCGAACGACAGGCGGCACGGTAGAATGGGAAGGCACCGCTGAGCGTGTGGCACTACATGCACCCTACGTCATGATATTTGACACCCGGTTCATTGAGATACGCGACTTGGTGACTGGACGTCTGGTTCAGATCATCCCTGGCAACGATGTGCGGTGCATTTGGGATGGGCGTGGCGTGAGCACCAATGTCACAGTGACACCGGCCGATCACATCGTCCAAGAGGCTCAAGTGCACGCTGTTATGAACACAACAGATGGACCTGGTGCATCGAGATCGAAGGTGGTCGCTCAATGTGTGGTGGAGCTCATACCAACTCTCCCTCTCACGGGCCCAGGACCTTTGGCGATGCAAGACAAGAGAGAAGCATACTTCCCTCCATCTCATTTTTCCCCTCCGAACTCACCAGAAACACGACCAAGTGGTCCCTTTTTATGGAGATGATCCTATTGAACTAGCCCATGGACTTCAGTAATTTATCTGAACACAATGGCTTTGATCTATCATGCTCTCCACCTCATTCGTTATGTACTGTAATACCTCTCAATGGATATATGTAGGATTCAAACTTTGGCCGGCCAAAATACAATAATTTTATCAGAACTTTTCCAACATGTCGATCAAAGGTTGATGACAATAAACGCTTCAAGAATAGGGCAAGCTTAGAAGCTCAGAAAGCGTTTGTGCTCCGCCATTCCACCATGCCATCCAACTTCAAACGCCATCGCGCTTCATCGTCCCAGGACTCTTCTTCATCAACGACATCCACGGCGGAAGCACAGCATCCTACCAAATCCTCTCGGACGACACAGATACCTGGGCAGGTGGCTGTTTCTAGCCATCCACTTTTGTGCACTCTTCCTCCGACATGTAATCATCGACCAACTCCCTTAGCTAACTCGCGCGAACTTGAAACCCACTACGCTACATATCATGCACATGTGTGTGAGCAAGGCGGTTGTGGTGCTGTTTTTCCTGAAGGGCGATTATTGGAGCTAGTGAGTTCCTGTATCGAATGCTTCAGACATTCCTTTCATTGACATCGACCCGCGTCCTTTTCCTCATACAGCATCAAACCGAATGCCATGATCCCTTGGCTGCTGTGCGGAAAGAGAGGGGAGAGAAGATCGTGTGTCATTGTCCAATCCCTATACCAATGATTTCACTGATGACCTCGCTCTTCAGTTTGCATGTCATCTTGTGTCTTGCACACGGCTCTTCTCCACGCCCAAGACTCGACGACTTCATTTGATTCAGGCGCACGGATATCCCAAGGAATACTTTTTTGCGGTTACTAATAAAGGTGTTGGGGGGCTTCTGAAAAAGTGGGGCGAAGGAGTGAGCTTGATTCGTGGAGAATGGAAGGCAAGGGGAACAAAATCTGACGGCGACGACCACCTTGCAGATGATGATAGCGCGGATATGGATGGCCACTCTGCGGACCACAGTGAACACGGCGATCTACGAGGATCTGGTCAGGCGTCCACAGAGACTCATAGGCAAACTGCACCGAGTGATGCCCTCGATGATCTTGCGAATACCATGGGGTCCCTAACTCTCGTCCCGCCATCGATACGATTCGGACGTGGAGGGATGAAAGGTGGATTCCTCCACAAGATTCCCAACCCCGAGCGTGGTCATAACGGTGCTGTCAGCCATGATGGCGGCTATCGGGGAAGAGCAAGGAGTGGGAGGGGTCGAGGGCACGGGGTTCCTCATCACGCTGCAACAGAAATGGATGTCGATCGTCCAGCTGTCGCTCCAGTTGTTCAACCCTTAGGGCGCGCTGGTAGGGGGCGTGCTGGAATCATTCATCATGCTAAGAGGTAGGGGAGGCTTCAGAGGTAACGTATCTTGATGCTTGGCCATCCCAGTCTGGAATTATATTGTAATTATAATATCCGTGAATTATGTCCGTTTGATATACCGGAACAGAGAAAGAAAAAATCAGTTTTTACTGAAGTCGCACATATTCTTTCTGAAAATGCACCGGACGGTGAGAAGGTCAATATCTTTGTCTCTGTATATACGCTTAATCCCTTGATTCTTAACTACTCTGCAGGGTTATGTCGCGCAGGTGTTTGTGATACTGGAGATGTTTCTCCTGGATCAAAAAGCGGAAGGCTTGTATGGAGCCGACATTAATAGCCTTCACAATGTTATCACAATGACTAGGAGAGTTCCACATCGCATTTGACAATTGGATTTGTGGCTTGAACTGGTAACTGGAATGGTAAGCTGCGCTATTACTATTTTCTCGACTTCCGGTCAAGTTCAAGTCATATGTAGGAGAACAAGTATGTCATTTACGGCAGGGTCAAAATGTATTACTTTTAATGTGGATACATCTGCGGCCGCAGCTGTTGAAAGGGAAGGATAGATATTCAGGCTTCCCAATCCTGCTTGCGTTCCGCGCTGCCTCGTGGCAGCTCATATGTCTGGTGGTTGAACTCTTCAATCAAATTCTTTAGGGACCTTGTAAGACATCACCGTTTTGATGGATGATGGAAGCATGGTGGAGCTTCTTTCACTTTCTCCACAGCAATTCCTGGAGCCGCTATTTAAGCGCAAGGATAATACTCCTTCGTCTGATTCATATGGTGATGAATTACATATAACAAAAAGCGATCCCAATTCAGGACTGGTAATTTTCTTCAATTTTCTTCGCTAAGTCATGGGAAAGGATTTGTGGTGAGCTTTTTTTAAGATTACTGGAAGTAATGGAAGGATAGGATTAACAGCAGCAGATGGCAACATACGGCCGACTAGCTCAGTTGGTTAGAGCATCGTGCTAATAACGCGAAACAACCGCTTGAACGCCTCGTCCTCTCTGGCAGCAAGATTCTTGCGGCTTGCACCGGTCGCAAGCGTGGCGAAAAAGTCGACGTGGGTGCGCGAGCTGGCCTGTGTTTCGTAGAGATCGACGTTTTCAAAAATGGCGGCGGCGCGTTCTCCGGCGTCGGTAGTGCTGCTGGGTGTCTTGTTGAGGAGTTTGAGGATGGCGCGGAGCTCCTGGCGGTCATCGGGGGAGAGGTCGTCGGGGGAGAGGTCCTCTGCAAGCTGGCGGAGTTCAGAGATCTTGGTGGAGAACATGATAGAGGGCCAGACGTGACAGTCACGCGCGCCCCGGGCGCACATGCAAGGCGAGAGACGAATTGGTCTGCCACAAGGGCGGCGCACACTTCTGGAACCAGAGGCGTGCGCCTGACGTGACCTGCGCCAGACGTATTGTGGTCATGGCAGCGGATGTGTCACCGCGTGCGTCAGACGTAAGCGCATGGAAACGGGGGGCAGCTTGCACGGATCAAGGCTGAGTGGTTTATGTAGGTGTACTTCCAGCTTGTTGTGGCGTGCGTCACAGTGGCTGGGCCAGGTGTACTTCCGGCTTGTGGGAGAACGTGGCAGGGGTCGTGGCCAGAATTGGTGAAGCAGTAGTGTTGTGTAGCGCCGGTCATGCAGCGGTCGTTGATCGACGCACACCAGAGGCGTGGCGCCTTTGCTTATGTGAGGCGGTTGTGCAGCGGATGTGCGCCAACAAGCCTTCACCGCGTGCGTCAGACGTAAGCGCATGTGAGAGACCTAGGAAACGGAGGGCAACTTGCACGGATCAATGTTTGCTTATGTGAGGCGGTTGTGGGGGGCTCACACAAGCCTGTTGTGGGGGTCACGGCTATGTGAGAGATATGGTTGCAAGTCGTGGTTTTCCGATTATCGCGGGGCTCGAACGCGTCGCACGGATTGAAATACACCAATAATGTGTTCAACTTATCCCACCTCGGCAATGCAGGAGCTCATCTAAATCCCCCACAACCACAACTGGCAGAACAGGAGCAAGCAAAAAATGTATGTTGGACACACCCGGAATTGAACCGGGGACCGCCCGCATGCTAAGCGGGCGTGATAACCAACTACACCATGTGCCCATGTGTACATGACGATCTTTGAGCCTCCCCAATTGAATAGATTCGCCGGCCTGGAGAAGGCTTGATTGTAAGGAACCGATCGCGAGAATACTGAGGATGAGAGTTCGAGACTAAGATTTGAACATAAATGAGAGTATGAATAAGTGACGGAGTAAGTCGAATATCGGGTCGGATGTTAAATGCACGTGGCGAGGCATTCATGACAGAAACGAGCAAGAGGGTGTGTTCGTTGCTCACCGCAGTTACCCAAAGATTTGGCTACCGAACTACGCGGACGAACACAAAACGAACTTTATAATTGAGCGCCTCTATAGAGACTCCGCCTTGAAAGCTTCTATGCATGTTTGGTAACACATCTACTTATATCTAGAACACCGCGCGACTCGAGTCTTACCCGATAACTTGCTCGCTTCATTTGGAGGACCCATTCTGAATCCCTCACCTCGCCCACTCCATCGGCTACTGCACTTTGATTATTTTCATTCTGTCAGGAACCAAGCCATGCAGTGGCGTTGAACTCGGTGAACTTTTACATATGTATTCTCAACTCTATAGACCTTATGTAACGGATGATAGTCGATTAGCTATTGTGAACTTGCCCGAGATCCTCATTGAGAATGACTGATGATCAAT
>JABCKO010023859.1:9671-22268 GCA_018855915.1 Tephrocybe sp. NHM501043
TATGCAGCCTATTAGAGTATCTTTGTGGGTCTTGTGTCATATCTGCGACTTTGCACCGAACACAATGCTTCCATGGCATCACACTTCCACGTAGTTGGCTATTGCGTCAGCTGGGTTATCCCGAATGTGTGCAAATCAAGGGAGCTCAACCTTGGCTTCATGATTTGATCGTCAAACACATCGCCAATCTCCTGCAGACTATACACCAGGGAAGCAGAGCAGGTGAGTTTGCAGCTATCAACTTCTGTCTTATCTGAACGGCTAATTGTCTGCAGGTCATCTACTGTTCGGTGCTTCTGACCTTGTCACTATTCCAAGTGTTCGTGCAGTGTTCATTGCTCGCATGTGAGTGGGGGTTGTGCCCTGTTTGTTGTGGACAATATCTGATATTGTAATGTTATATTAGTTGCCGTGCAGCATGTCTTCGTATGTCGGTCCAATGTACTTGCTTGATGCACTAACAAGTTTATTTTACCAGTCGGATACAATATTTCCAGGTTTTCTCTACGAACGGCAATACACACAGCGATAACATCCATCCATAGTGGCGGCGGAGGTCACCGCCTCTACCGACAGTATGTACATCCCAGGACTTCCGTTTGGCCTTACGTTGACAAAGCTTTCGAAGGTATATCCATGCTCGAGGTTGGGGTGGGCTCGTCAAAGCCCTTCGTGGGATGACTCAAGGGCCGCTCAATGATGAACTAGTTCAACTTCATGACTTGGGACAAGCAGCTGTCCCTGCACGCTCCGTTTCTGGCGTACGGATTCTGCCCTTCAGGGCAAACGAAGAACTTCTTCAGATATTGAGCACTTCGTCGTCCCTGTTTGCAGACTCCCCGGATATCGACTCTGCACCTCTCCCTCATGAGCAAGAGCCCACAGAATTGGCCATGAACACAGACGAGGTTGATGGGGCAGACGATGTCGATGAGCAGGAAGGCATAGATAACGTCGAGGATGGCCATGATACATGGCTCAATGACCTACAAGTTAGCGAGCCTCTCCCTGTGATTGACTCTGGTGATATGCCTCAGGCCCAGCCCGCTTCGGAAGAAGAAAAAGAAGCGGCCTTTACCATCTTTAAATATTACAGGCACATCTGTTTGCGACGCAGACAAAGTGCAAAGGCGGGATCAACCTCACAACGAGTGATGAAGATGTTTTCTGCATGTCTGAAGCAGTCTTATAAGATTTGCTGGGAAGGGAATTCCCATTATCGGTTGCTCTTCCTGGGCCCTCTTCCACACATCTTATTTTGCTTGGATTTTGCCCTCGCTATGACATCGACACAGAAGAAACAAGCCCTTAGGCGTCTCATGGAGGAAAGCCACGAGAAACTAGATGGCCTCAACAAGCACTTGACTTCTCTCGCGTATGTTGACCTGATTGACTGACATTCCTGCTTTACAGTCGTCTAACTGACACTCAACAGGTCGTTGTCAAAGTCTTTGGTACCTTTGCAGAAGCTGTTAGAGCCAGCCTCCAGTATGCACAGTTCCCATAACGTCGAAGGACTTCGTCAAAGAGTCAGGGAAGCAGCCGAATTGCTTTCTTCGCTTCCATTTCCCACCACAGAACATTTCCGAGAGAGTCTTGATATTGCTGTGAAAGGGATCGTGACACCCAAAGCCCCTCCCAAGCCAGTGTCCAAGCCCGTTCTTGTTTGTGATGAGGATATTTGATCAATGCCCCTCCACTCCAGTCACCGATTACTTCAATGTAATTACCTGAATTTCATATTGTTTGGATCCTCAGTATCACACAGTGGCATGTCAAGAACCAACTAGGATGTGTCATTACTATAACTCAAAGATCGCAAAACCGTGAAGACAGCAGGACATCGATTGGTGTAATATCAACAGCAACAGCACAAATACATACGCAAAGACGCGTTTAAGAAATGAATATACAACTCTACAAAGCCGAAGTCGTTCGCCGAAGAGGAACGGAAGAGTAAATAAGTACTGCAATAATCAAGCGACGAGGCTGCGAGAATTACGAACATGTCACAGTAGTGTATACAGGAGCAGCAACGCGATTTGACGTCCAGGTTCAACCATGGGATCCGCAATTCCATGATTGCGCCCAGTCCATCCATATATACATTATCTCCTCGAACGTGAACTCCTCCCACTGCCTAGTCTGGAACTCTCGAACCGCGCTAGGATATCAGCGTAGCCATTGCGGTCTACCCGGTGCACGTAGTAGCTTCCGCCGCCATTGCCCCAGGAGACGGCCCCAGAGTGATACGGGCGTTCGGTAACATCGAAGATAGCGCTAATGTCGTCGACCTATAAGGAATAGACCGCATTAGTTGAGTTTACAAGTGGATCGGGAAGGCGTACATACGTTCCGCTCCGTGAGGCGTGCATTGAGCGATGAGACAAAGGGTTTCAAAGATATGACGATAGCGCCCTCCTTGAGATCCAGAAACTTGGGCCGCAAAGCTTCATTCACTGCAATCCCAATCAGAAACCCATAGGAAGGAATATCACAAAAGCGACTTACACCGCGCTTCAAAGACCTTATTATCCACCAGCACCACATCAGCCTGCGGAATCAGCTCGTCCACTCTTGAGCTCTTCAGCATATCTCCTTGCTCAAGCTCAATTTCCCCAATCCGGACGCCCCACATCTTGCACCGCACCTCCAAGTGCTCCTTCATCTCCCGCGCTATCTTCGCAGGGCCAGGGAGGAGCTCAATACCATAGCTCTTGCATCCTGTCTGGAGGCTCGCCTGCACACATACGTTGCCGACGCCACTTCCCAGATCAAGGAACAAAGAATCCTCATCCAGTTTCGTGATCTGTATCATCTCATACGCGAGGCTCGGCATGAGCTCACCATACACCTCGCTCGAGAACGCCTCGTATGCCTTGAGGCTCTGCACATAAGGGCCGACGCTGCGTTGATAGTTCTCTTCTATGATACGCATAAGTACCTTCTTCGGCATGCCAGTGTCGGCCCAGTTAGTGACACTGAGCTTCAATGGGTTGAGGGGGCTGGGCCCGAAGGCGTCGTTGGAAATTGATGGATATTTGAGTAGGCGTAGAACCTCGTTGACTTTGTGCATAGCTTGGAGGAAGAGCGGTCCGTCTTGTCGGTGAATTGCGCGTTGTACGGCGCGAAGCAGTGGCATGCTCCGGCCGGAGGCGGGATCGGTAGAAACGGTGGATAGACTGGAGACAGAGGAATGTAGTGATGACAAGCCATCCGAAGATTGAGAACTAGGAGGGGGCGGAGAGGGTGATCGTTCGGTAGAGAGGGATTCTGAAAGTGAGTCTCTAGGTATCGGGCCAAATAAAGCCTGTTGAGCGGGTGTTAAATAGCCTGTTGAGCGGTCAGTGAGAATATCCGGACGAGTCGCTTGAAGGCGTACAATCTATGATGGTGTATAGTGACCTTTCAAGGTCCATAACTGGATTGTAGTGATCCTTGTCCTTAGGAGCAAGGAGAATAAATCTAGGCAAGGATCAGTGGACGAACAATGCGTTGACGACAGATCAAATGACACATACCGCTCAACAGCGCCCGTGTTTGGATATTCCAACTCAGCTACAGGATATCTAGTGGGATGAGGTTTAAATTGAAAGTCATTCTCGTCTTTCAGATTCTTGAAAACTAACGCGCAATGAGATGATGGAATGAGGCGAGCACACGGGATGAAACTTACAAGGTTTATAAGACTTCATTAGCCGTTTAACGGTCATCTCTGAGCTCCAGTGCTTTTCACCTGGTACACCGTCTGTGATTACCATCCAGTTGCGGCGCGGTATGATGCCCTCTTCGTCCCAGTCTGGATACGCTGAGCCAGAACGCGACCGGCTAATACGATATATTGGCTCCGGGGAGGGTGGACGACTCCTCGTCGCGCTCGAGGCGCGTGACGCGTGACGCGAAGAAGCGGTAGAGGGTCGTTTTCTTGTCTTTCCACCAGGGACAGATGCACGGAGTCTCTTGACATCCCGGTGCAGGTCTGCCGAGACCTCTGGCAGAGGGCTGGATTTGCGTTTCTGGCAACTAAACGGGCTGGATAATGGAGACGAGCCTGCCGACGACGTGGCTGAGCTGGGGTAGGGGGAGGAGATGGAGCGCTGTGTGGTGGGAGCAATGTGTCGGGGTATGGTCTTGACGGTTGTGTTGACGCGGACGTTGGACGTCGGGGGTGACGACGACGACGACGCGACCTTTGAGGGCGAGAAGAAGGACTGATCAGTCGACGACGGGCGAAGAGTTGGGGACGATAGCATTTTAGTGAATCAAGTCCAAAAACGTAGAAAGAACAAAGTAAAATGTGGCTGTGCTTCTTTTTACATGTGTTCCGGCCTGCTCACATGAACAGACATTTATTCCTTCTCAGATCCAGACTCTGAATTCAAAAGATATGGTCGATAATTGGTAGGCCCATTCGACGGAGGATCCATCATCAACCATCTCTGTGGTTTGCCATGTACTATCCTCGAGCTCTGCGGACCCTCAACAGGGTTCGTCGTCTGATACCGCTCCCCGAAAGAATCAACCCTCCCAATCCCGAGGAATTCTTTCAGCACACTGCAGGTCGTTGGTTGGTCAATGAACCCTTCCAACTCAGCCAGCGATACCTCAAATTTAACGTTGACGCGTTAAAAGCCGCCGCAGTGAGCGCCGTTCATGGCGCAAAGTCCGTAAAAGCAATCTCAAAGTTCAACGAAACGGACTACACCAAGATTCTCTCGCTTCTACTCGACAATGGTCAAAAAGTTATCGCACGACTGCCTACCCCACTTTCCGGGAACAAGCGTCTTGTTACAGCAAGCCAGGTCGCCACATCAGAATTTGCCCGTCAACGTCTGGGTATACCGGTTCCTAAGACGCTAGTGTGGTGTGGGAGCGTGCGACGTTAGACGTTAACCGTGGCCCTTGTATGTAAAATCCCAATTCCATATCCTTATTCCAATGCCTTAGCGCAGGGACCGACCCCTACGAATACCTTTTCTCCATCTGCGATCGCGAGGAGCAGTGGATAGACAAGTATGGACGCGTCAAAGGCCTAGATTACCGATTACACCACCCAAAAAGTGCGCGCGACCCCGATACCCACCTCCACACCCTCGGGATGTTTGGGCAAGTAATACCATATGTCGTGCCCACCGACAACGAAAACCTCATCCACTCCACACTTTCCCATCCCGTTGGCCTCGACGGCACGAACGTCTGGCTTTCCGAGTCTGCCTTAGCCGAGGGACGGATCGAGATTAGTGCGATTACAGACTGGCAGCACGCGGTAGCAAAACCGATGTATCTCACTGCTCACCTCCCTGCGCTCATTGATTATGATGTCCTGTACAGCGAAAAACATCCCGGTACGGACCTTCCTGAAGCTCCACCGGAGAACACAAGCGATACAGAAGAAGCGGTGTTCGACTCCGAGTCCAAAGACGATACGGAGCGAATGAAGTACGAAGAGAAGATGTGTATCGTTGGATACCGCCGGCTCGCAAAGACAGAGGCTTACAACTATTATGTAACGATGATGGAAGACACCCAGCCGTACCTCTTTGCCACCCTCGCGCACGCTGCAGCGACTGCCTGGGGCGAAAGCTTTCACCTTGTATGTCACTGTACCCACTCCTACCTCTCTCATCCCTCCTGACCCTTTTCCCAACAGCTCCGCGTCCGACTCTACCGTGTACAGAAGATGTGGGAGCTCTTGACGCCTTGCCCCTACGAAATTGCCGACGAAGAGGCAGATATGATGAGACAGGAATCACAGGCATCAGACGAACTAGAAATCATGATACATGCCCTCCAGCGGATGATTGGCTTTGTTGACAAAAATGGTTGGACGCCCCCTGAGTACTTTGATGAGGTGCGGGAGCACTATCGGGACACGCAGGAGATCTTCTCGGACTGAGGAGCCTTAATGTTCACTTTGGTCATCTTGACGCGAGCGCTTTTTAGAGGCGAGTACTAAGGCGATACTAGTTGTACAAAGAAATGCAATCAAGCGAGAAACGCTTGAGCCTGCAAATTCCATATGTGCGCATACTCCCCATTCTTCTTCAGAAGCTCTTCGTGTGTTCCCTCCTCCACGACAACAGAGTCATTCATATATCTACGTGATAATGAGACTCAAAAATTCTAGGGGAATGGGCCACTCACAGGATTAGATCTGCATGGCGAGTTAAATTTCCGAATCGATGCGATGAGAAAATCATTGTCTTATTTCCTCGAAGAAGGCGTAGGCGCTCAAAGAGATCTAGGGATAAGGCAACATCAGTTTTGATACCTACCTGTAGGTAAGGATATGGGCATTACCATGTTCCGCCTTGGGGTCTAGGCTTGCAGAGGGCTCGTCGAAGAGCAAGAGGCCAACCTTTGGTTGAGACACCAGGGAACGCATGAAAGTTCTTGACCTGAATAGATTGTGTCAGCAGTGGGTAAGAATCAGTCAGAATACAAGAACTCACAATGCTATCCGCTGCATCTGTCCCCCAGACAAGGATTTCGCGCTGGAAGCCTCCATCTTGCCTATGCTCCGAAGACGTCCGTAGTCCACTGGACGACCAAACAATGACGTGGTGCCCTCTGGCAACGCCGAATAGAAGTCTCTGACTGGGCGGTCAAGATACGTGTCAAAACCATCCGGAAGTCGCTCAATGAACTCCTCAGCACCGCCCAGGGCTGCAGCTTTCCGAACCTTCTCTTCATCGGATGCATTTTCGGGATCACCAAGTCCAATGTTTTCCTTGATCTGCGAAGTAAATAATTAGTCGGACGTTTTGCAATTAGAAACCCACAAATGAACGTACCGAAAGAGGAAAGTGTGTATAATCCTGGAAGAGGACAGAGATTGTACGTCGAAGGTGATCTAGTTTTAGCAATTTTATATCTCTACCATCTATCAGGATTTCGCCGGACTCGGGCTCATATAGTCGGGCAATGAGTTTGAGGACGGTGCTCTTTCCTGACCCATTGGTTCCAACGATGATCTGATGCAGCCTCTGGTCAAAAACAAAAACAGAGAGAAAAGAGAATATCCAAACGCACACACAATTGGCCCCTTTCTATTTTGAATGATACATCTTCGAGTGCGTACGCCTCGCTTGAAGGATATCGGAAGAACACATTTCTGCAGACAGGATGATCAGTAAAAAGGAAGGATATCCAGAAGCATCTCTAACCTGAATTCGACAGATATGCCCAACTCGAGATATTGTTCATTCTCCGGAAACGGTTCTGCTCCGTCCACTATACGGTTAGGGATATTCGCGATCTCATATAGCCGTCGAACATCAGCAATCTTTTGTGCAAGTGATCCTGTATTGTCATAAAGGGAGACGAGAGTATGTGTAAATCCAGCCGCGGTTTGCGTAATCAAGTTCAGAGACGTAAGCGAAACAGGTATTGATGCAGGATACTGAACAGCCCGCAACGTGAAGATAATCTGGAGAAACACTCAGTTATATATGGGAGGCATGTCGAATATGGTTCACCTGAGGGAGCTCCTTTAACGGATCTTGTAGGAACGAGAACGGCGACAACTTTTCCATCTGATGCAGCCGTATAAGCTCCATGAAATTCCCGGCTCGGTCACCAAGAGCTTGACTAGTACGTTGGAATTCTGCGAATCAGGTGAGCTTTCGCCTGATTGTAAGTGATTTGTCTCAGCGTACGGTTGAACAAGTATTCTTGCATCCCCCCAGCTACAATCTCTTTGCGGTGAGCTGCGTCATTGACGGTCCGTTTCATCCCTTCCATCCGGATGTATTCAGCGTCCTTTGTAGTGGCGGCCCAGACTAGGATGAGAATTGGAATTGGTCATTGACCATACACGGTGGCTTAACATATCCTTACCTGCTGTAGATAGAAATCTACGGGTGAAAGTATTCCTGGCGAATATAGTCTGCGCAAAACTCAGCACTGCAAGTAATGGCCCATCGCGTTGGTCTCGTAAAACGTTTACTAGCACTGAAAGCTGTGACGTTAACTGGAGTAATGTTGTGAAACCGGAGAGTGTTGTTTCCAAGGTGTCCCAAACGATGGTACTATGGGAGAGGGGATTCACTGATTGTTCAAGTTGCCTCTGCACAGCGTCATCGTCAAAGGTGGGCACGTCTAGGCGTCCCATGGCATTGAAAATGTGCACTGCGTAGAACCTCTTGATGCGAAGGTTAAGCGGGATGACACATCGTTTCTTGCTGTATCTCATCAGCCGCGACAGAAATAAGCAGCCAAGTCGACCTGCGGTAATCTCAAAAAGAAGTCATAGGGACTTTGGTTGTACATAACCTGGAATATGACTACAATTGTCATTAAATCTTACCTTGCTGCGCCTCTCGGAAGTTCGTTCACCGAGTTCGTCCTCGTACCCTTCCAACTTATTCATCGAACGTTGCGTGGTACTGGTACCAGGTCAACTACCAAAGGTCGTAAGCAACAAACTGATGCACCAAACTTGAGAGAAAGTCGGTATTATGGCTCGTCTAGATAAAGATGGCAGTGGTGAGGAAACGCCACTTCTAATCATGTTCCTCTCCTGTTCTGTATGAAAGACTGTATGCCTACATGGAAAAGATAAAACCATCTGATATGCAGAGAAGTAGATATCGATGTATGAAAGCCCGCTTGTTCCGCTTTTAAAGGAAGCACTATCCTGAAATTATAGTCTTTTCCAACGCGACTATCAAGCTTTTGTTATATTATTCATGGCGTATGCGGGTAATCCCTTGGTTCATGACTGATTGGGATTCTGTCCCAGCAAATCCTGGTTCGCTGTTCTGTCTTGTTGTCCTTACGGTTAAGATTTTGCAAAGTATGCTGACGCTCTTTATAAACGTCTCGAAGGCAAAATTACGCACGAGCAGCTTTTCACATGCATATACTGACTTGGAGTCTTCGAATTCAGAGAATTGAAGATCTACAGTCCAAAGAGTACATGTGACGCGTAAAACAATAAATTAGACCGACAAACGACTGAAAACATGCGTTGGTGTTATTGGAACTTCTCCTTGTATATCCACGCAAGCCCGATATCACTTGCTCCTTGCGCAACCTGCATAAAGACAGCCAATCAGCCAATCATACAGCGACACTGGGCCTGATGCAACTCACAGCAGCGCGATACCACTTTGCAGCTTCTTTCCGATCCTTCTTACACCCCTTGCCGTTGCATAACGCAAAGGCCAGGTCGCATTGCGCATCGGGGTCACCGAGACGGGCAGCGACAGTGTAGTAGCTCTATAGTTGAGTGTTAGAACATGGGATCGAGCATAAAGATCGTAAAGAGACGCACAACCCCCATCTTCTGATCTTTGGTAACACCCCACCCATGGAAAAAGCATTGTCCAACCTCATAGATCGCTAGGACCAGCTCCGTCTGAACTTGGGGTCAATGAAGGCCGAGCGACTTCAAGGGCAATCATACCTGAATAGCAGTCGAATTGACACCTCCACCTATCCTCTCATTCTCCAAATCCCCTACCGCACTTTCAGCGGCACGCTGCAGCCACTTGAACGCAATTTTCTCATTCTTTTCGCATCCCCAACCATGCCGCAATGTCAATCCCCACATGACCATCCCAACCCCACATCCACCGTCCTCCTTCGCGCTCTTCTCAAAGCAAGCAGCAGCTTCTGGCAGCCTGTTGGCCTCGTGGTGTGTAATGCCCTGTTGAAGGTACTCTTGAGCCTTCTGTGGCGCGGCTGGCTGTGCAGGTGGGTCTAAAACAAACTTGACCTCACGCGGGGGCGCCTGTGTTGGGGTTGGTGTTCGTAGCGACTGCATGGGTGTGGGAGATCGTGCAGATCTTATGGAAGGTGGCTGTGGTGCTGCTCTTGGTTCTGCAGTGAAAGCCAAGGGGTTGAGAGGGGGGTCTGAGAACCCGTCGTCAACTGCCGAAGGTGTCGGTAGTGGATAGTAAGAGTAGTTTGAATAAAGGCTCGCTACGGGGGACACCCTTCTTGGCGGAAGCCCATTCGATAGGTCGGCAGGGCCTGCAACAGAGTGAACACTGGTCGACGGTGGTGATCGCATTGATGATTTCGAGGGACCAGGGTTCTTTGTATCATTATGCACGAGTGGGTTTGGAGATCTCTCTATTGTATTTGAGGCAGTGCTACCAGGTTGCTCAGGCCTGATTTCTTGGCCCTGCGGACGCTCTCGGTGAGTCCTACTCGGCGATCCCGCACGCCGTGTTGCGTTTCGTTCCAACACCCTGCGCTTTTGCTCCTCGTTTTCTGGGGTGGCAGCTACTGGCGGACGTACGGGGCGGGAGAAGTTGTTCGTTATGGGTCTCACAATTGGCAGTCGGCCTGTACGAGGAATATCAGTCGCCCGCGAGCCCATCGGTGAAGATATAACGACTGCTGGAACTACGGATGGCTGCTGTGAATGATGGCGATAATTCGTTTCCCTTTGTGCAGGATGAGCCCTTGGTTGGACCGTGGTGTTCTCTGTAGCACTTGACTGCCATGAATCTCGCAACGCTGGGTCAGCCGTGTTGCTCGAATAGATGCTTTCATCATCATAATAGTAGTCCAATGTTGAGTCCTGATATGCATTTCTTGAATCAATTGAGGTCCTTGCGGAGTACAGATATGAATTATCGTCGGCAGATGACGTTGTGGCTGTGGAATTACGCGCAAAATGACTGTGCAATAAGGGAGATGCTGGAGCACGCAGGTGACTGGGTCTTTCTGTGGCGGTCAGTGTTGGGTGAAATGGGGTTGGGGTTGGATCAGGTTTCCTTGTTGATGTACGACGAACGAGAGAGTCGAGAGGAGAGTGGGTGTTGTAGGCAGGAGTGGCCATTATGGCCCAGCACAAGGCCAACGGCCAGCCGGAAGGAAAGTTAAGTGGGAGAAGGAGAAATGAGCCTGAGTGCCAAATTCGAGATCATCAAGGTCACGGTAGTAAGCTGGAACATGTTTAAGCGCACTCCATCACGCATCAGCACGCGATCCTTCTATAGTACACATCTATATAATATTTCTACTAAATTCCCACTCTCCGACGAGGCGTTTGTGTCACTCGAGAGCCTGCCCCTATGCCAGAGTGTCGTGGAGTACCAGGTACAATAATCTTGGACGCACTCCCAGACGCAGTCTTGATGGCCAAAGCATCATCCGCAATCTTCTTGGCGGTCCTGAGGGGAAGATAGGTTTCAGCATCGTTGAAAGCGCAGTATTTGACGGTGATGCTTACTCCTCTCGTTGCCTAGCAATCTCCGTTTCCAATTCTGCTCTTTTGGAAAACTCGCGGTCGGCTTGACGTCGATTGCCCCGCTCGTCAAAGTTCTTCTCCTTCACTGAATAGAACACAGAACCCAGCTCCGCTAAACGCCCAACCTTCGTCAACAAGTTAACAATCATTTGACAAAGGGTGTTACTGACCTAGCCAGTATGCATCGATTGCAGTAACCTGGGTCATATACTCTTTAGATGTCAGGATAAGTTCATGATATACCACGTATGTAGGAGTATCTGCGAACGCTTAGTGGATGCAGATTGCGATAAGTGTGAGTGTTTTGAACACTCACAGCCAAGCCCATACAATGCGCTGGTGGGATGAAGATGCGTCGGCAAGCCAGACCGGATGTTGACGAATTCTCCTATGCCTTTGACCCTCGCAGCCTGATGGAAGTAACCGGCCGCAATTGCTTTCCTGTTCGTTAATTTGAACAATAAGTCCACAAAAAGCACACCAAGGATACGGACCGTATCACATCGAAATCAGTGCCTGCAGAGATGAGGTCCATCTTCTGGAACTTCATGATGTCCTCAAGTTGTGCACGGACCTCCCGAGCCTTGCGAAGAAGTTTGGGGTGTAAGAAATGTCGCATCGCCCAGTCATCGCGGAACCTGCAAAACGTCGAGTTTGATAGACAGATGGCATGAGAAACAATACAAACCCATGGCTCTTCCATTGGTTGAAAACATTGAGCAACGTTAAGTGATCACTTTCAGGGACATTGAATTTCTCTCTTGCTGCATCGGCCTCTTCCATCCTCTCTTTAGGTCGGTAGAAGACACTCGGTACGGAGAGCATAGACACGATGGTGAGCATCTCGGAAGAGCACTTGTACTCGACAGACGCGATCAGCATCTTAGCCATGGATGGTTCCATCGGGAACTCTGACATCTTGCGGCCAACGGGAGTAAGATCGCCGACGTTGTCTAGAGCACCAAGCACCCATAATTGGTACATCGAGTTCAGAATGTTTGCCTTGATAGAAGTCAATACGCTGAAAGACCTACGAGGGCAGAATGATATACCTGAGGAGGAGGGTCCATGAAGTCAAACTCCAACAGATTCTTGACCCCAAGTGACTTAAGCAACAGTACAGTGTTGGCCAAATTGGTCCGCTGGATCTCGGGAATAGTGTTCTCAAAGAGTTCATTCCTGAAAGCCATCTCTGTGTACATCCGGTAACAGAAGCTGAAGGAATGAATCATCAGCTTCAATGTACAGGTGCAGAAAACGAAAGCCACAACTTACCCGTTACCTGTACGGCCGGCTCGCCCAGTACGTTGACTTGCGTTGGCCTGGCTGATGGGTGTAATCTGCAATGCATCCATACCAACTTTTGGGTTATACACCTTGAGTTTTGAATA
>JABCKO010023860.1:0-25727 GCA_018855915.1 Tephrocybe sp. NHM501043
ATCAACTGACAGTGGTACCTCTTGAGTCTTGATTGACCACGATGCAGGTATGGCGGCTTGTAGATGGTGTTCAGGATGGGGAGACCTCCGCGGATTTCAAGATTTTTGAATCATATGTGTTAAAAGCGTCCACGCCTGCGACCATTTCTTTTAGCCATTCCATGTCGGAATCTGAGATGCTCTTCATCTTGATGGCCACGCTCTACTCTGAGGCGACGGATCATTTATCCACGAGCTTTTCGCGCAAAGCAACGGATGGTATTGCAACGGCAATTACCTACTCGTTTTAGTCCCTTTCTAGAAGTATAGCATCAGTATAATGTCAAGCTATTTTGATACACTTGAACGGATTGTATTCGGGCTTGCCAAGCTATCGAGAACAAACTTGCGAATATTGATTTTCAACTTGTGAATATAATTATATATTAAGACACAATCTGATCTGTTTATCTAATTCAATACATGCAGAACTCCATCCATGAGATCTATACGTTAAAGTCCACAAGCCTGTTATTTCTGGGCCTTGTCGTCTATTTCACCTCTTTTCTCGACGCCACCTCAATATCCTGTTCGGCTGGCGTCTTCTCCTTCGGCGAAACTTCATCCCCTCGTGTCAGCTCCTTATGTCTTATCATGAGGACGCTCACGAGCGTAGCACTTGCTGTCAGAGTTGTATTGAGGATGAAGAGAATACGGAAGCCGCGGATGAACCCTTTGTCGAGGATGTAGTCCGCCTGAATCGAGGAAAGCGAGAGTGAGGTTAATAAGGATGGGGAGCCAATAATTGATGGATCGTCTACGATGGTAGAAATTGTGCCCTGAGGAACGGAGAGCGATTGCATGGATGTTGTCAGCGAGTTGTTGCTGTGCAGCGAATTGCTCAGTGACCTGTAGTCAGAGATTGTCGGAGGCAGAAACTACATACATGAGTGTAGAACTTATGGCCAGGGATAATGTCCCACCTAGAAGTCGAATGAACTGGGTTGAGAAAGAGAGAAAGTTCAGCATTATCTTTGTTCAAGGAGATTACGATGGCGTACATTCCGGAACGCAGTCACAACAGACATATCCCTTCGCGCCACACTGGCTTGCGCCGCTACCGTGCTTGTTTGTAACGTCTACCATAACAGTTAGCCCGCAGTCATTATCATAACCAAGATGGTGACAAGACATACCAGCCCAGCACCAACACCTGCTAGAAGCATGAAGGCTACAAGAACGGCTTTCGACGAATTAGCGTGTATCGTAGACATACACCCAGAAGCGATAGCCCACACAGCGAAACCAGAGTGGATAATTGTCTATGTTCAGAACATAAGTAGGGAACAAAGTGTAGAAGAATGTTCAGATATACGCGATATCTCCCTGTCCGGCTCACCATAACACCCTGGACATGGATCAATATAGACAGGGAAAGAAGACATGAAAGGAGGAGGCGCACAGCTATCCAACTCGATGCCATCTGGCTCACAACAAGGGGAATAAGAAATATACCAGCACGAAGTGGGGTGTATCCCAGCCCAACTTGGAAGAAGAGGGGGAGGTAGTAGAGGGAAGAGAAGAATACATAGCCACTGTTAGTCCCATGAACCAAATACATAGAATAAGGAAAGCATGTGGGACGTACTTGACAAACATCGTAAGATAGACGCCAGTAACGGTTATCTGTTTAAATATGTACACTGGAGCCCGATCAGCGGTCGTAGTTCAAGACTGAAAACGGAACACGCACTTGGAACAATCGGCAATTGCGCTCCCTTCCACTCCCAAAGGCAGAAAAGCACCACCACAACGAAACCTGAGAGAAGAGGTGCGAGTACAATGGGTGATTTCCATGGAAATGTCACTCCACCCTTTGGTGCACGTTAAAACACCGTACGAAAATAGTGAGAGTGGTACGACACGTACCCAGATCAACGGAAGAATAAGAAGAGCACACCCAATTAAGGTGAGGGTTGCACCAATATAGTCGACTGCGAGGAGTTTGCTGAACTCGTTGATCAGGCTTGAGCCATGTCAACGGGGACAGCACGAAACAAATACACGAACCTTCGAATGTTTCCGTGTACAGGCTTCAATGGCAACACGAAAAGGACAACGCACATCGCTGCGAAGGACACGGGGATGTCAATCCAGAAGCACCACTAGTTGCATCTCAGCACTGCCTCTGAGACATGAAAAAAAGAAAACTTACGCGCCAGCTTACTTGTTGCGACAATACACCACCGATGACAGGACCAATCGCGTATCCCAAGGCGACGACACCACCAATGATGCCTTGGTACTTTCCACTGACATATGATCACGATGAGGTAGGATTCAAAGGACAATAGAGATGTGCGTACCGGTCGCGAAGACTAACAATGTCCGAAATCACAATCTGTGCCATACTGATAATGCCACCTATAACGACAAAATTAAGTAGATGCTAGTTCCGTTGAAGGACAGATACGAACCTCCACCCGCTCCTGCAATCCCCCTGAAAACTATTAACTGCACAATTGTCTTCGAAAATCCTGCGACAAGATTCCCAATCATAAACACCGTCATCGATAGGCCCAGCGCTGCCTTCCTCCCAAAGATGTCGCTGAATCGCCCATACAGCGGTTGGAAACTTGTAGACGTCAAGAGGTATGCCGAAGGAACCCAAGAGGAAACGGAGCCAGCTCTGAACGCGGTGGAGATGGTTGGGAGGGCAGTAGCAACAATTACGGAGTCAAGCGTTGAGACGACGATACAGAGTGCGAGGCCGAAGAACACGAAGATGACTTGTTTGAAGGGAAGTAAATTGGTTTGATCTGTGAGTATGACTTCGTTGATGTTGGCATTGGAGGAAGACTTTGAATGCAGTTCATCAGCAAGCGAGCTGGGGGATGTGGTTTCCAGCGTGGGTTTACTGGGGGCACTCATGACAACAAAAAATTGTTGTGTGCCAGGTTTTCCTCTCCTTTATGAACCGCATGCCGAATGGTGAAAAAAGGATGTGATATAAATAAGTCATGGGGTAGCGGCTCGTGTACCATCCCAGCAAGTTGGCGGTCCCTCTCAGAGGAAACTTTGAGTGACGACATTTTCGTGGGCTTAGCTGTCTACTTACCTATAACCATAATCATTGCTATGTCTTTAACCCTTGCAAAGATGCGTGAAGAGGAGTGGGCTTTTTGTGTTCTGGACTTCTTGAGTGCGAAGAAATCGGATAACATCCCTAAATCAGTCATCTCAAATGACTAAACAGACGAAGAATCGAAACCAGTTGAGGGTAGGACCAAAGAAGCTGCATGTTGAGAGAAATCGGACTCATAAGACTGAACTACGTCTAGAGCGGTTTGCACTCATGTCTATCATGCCGCGCTATCGTGATTCATGCGTCTGAGGCGTTGCTTAAGGCTAGAGTGGGAGAGGGCCGTGCTTGCGGAGTGCTAAATAGTTGCCCAAAATCAGAATTCTCTTTCAATGCTCGAAGTCCAACTCTCCATCGACAGTAAGGACTTTGATCAAGATCAAGACGCTGAACTTCGGGACATCATTGAGGCCGAAATTACGAGAGGTGAAATCAAGGTATTTTCTATTATCGAGTCCATATGTACATTACAGTGATCATGAATCATATTTTTTGTAATCCTATTGTGCGCAGTGAATATGATGAGTGACATGGTCGCATATATAAACAGCTGAGAACCAAATCGATAGGACAATGTCAGTATCGTGATCAGAGTTTACTTTTCTCGCCCCCTCCCAATGCACGTTGGGCGTGCATCGCCGTACGTATTGACTTGGAGCGCTTCACAACATCCAGGAGACCCTGGACGTGCGTCGGTTTCCAGCCCACCGGCATTCGCTCGTGGCCAATCCATTGCCGCATCCACTCCACAGGCACACCGATGTTTTTCCCTGCCTTCGTCTCCCAGACTCCAAGAATAATGGCCATCTCGCCCCTCGCTATCTCCGCGTGGATTCTGTTCAGCTTCGGCGAGTCTTTCTCTCGTCGAACTCGAGCGCGCGCAACATCGGATGCGTCCATTAGATTTCGTCTATGACCAAATTGTGTCCCTTCCCCTTCTTCATTACCCGTCTTGGCGTCAGCAAGAAGCAAATCGACGAGCCTGTCCTCGATTTTGATTGGAGCGTATTTATGGCCTTTGGGTGTATCGTCATGGACGAGACTAGCATCATGTTCGATGCGACCGTGTTCCCCGATCTCGTAGAGACTGACGTTTCTAAATCGTCTGAGGAGAACGAAGCCGCCGATGGCAAGGAAAAAGGCAAGCGGCGTGGAAAGGTTATAGCAGGCTTTCAGGCCCGTGGCTAGGTCCCAGGCACTGAGATTCTTTCCATCCCGCGCACTGAAAAAAAAGTGTCTTTGTCAGTCACTGGTCTTAGCCCTTCGTTACAAAAAACAATACATGTAGCCATGGTTGGCCATCGTATTCAACGCGGGGCATGGTGAGCGACTATCGCCAGGCTGAGCAGGGCACCAGTCATGACCTTTGCCTGTAACCGGGCATTTCGATCCTGAGTGTGAATGTGTGTCGAGTGGGGGATGAGAAGTGGGAAACGACATGTTTTCGTGTGGTATGGGATGGGTGTTTGTGAAAATCTCCATAATTTGCTTCCGCCATTTAAGTAATTAAGGTACAGCTCAGGGATATGCGGATTCAAAAGAAGTTCATGAATCAGCTTGATCTTGGCTTGATCATGTCAAATATCGTTTTTTATGGTGTCCTACAGCCTTACCGCATCAATCATTGATCCTCAATGCCCTGTACCCTGGATAGTAAATGATTCACTGGTCTGGCAAAGGAACCTCCAGGACTTCTACCTTCATGCCATTTGTCGGTGATACGAAAAGTCATTAGGGAAGAGGAAAGGGACAGCTGACATTGAAATGGCAGGTCATCAAAACTATCAGGTACCTCACGTGGTTTCGAACCAACATAACATGGCACCTTTCCCTTTAGCAAACCTTGATTTTGACTAGAAGTTTAACACATGGACGACCTCCAGAATAACTTTTTCCTGTGAAAGGGTCTCACAGCTTTCTCATACATCCATGTTCTATGGGTTCTAGACTATTCCACTGCTATCCTCCATTTCTTGATGGTGTTTGAATATCATTAATCAGGGACGTTATGCACCCGTTTCTGGAGAGGGTTCACGGTCTTGTATTTACCAGGTACCCCCCCTCAGTCAATAGTCAGTGGAGTGTCACTTGCGCCATGGCTTTCCGATCGAGTGATCACGTTCAATCGAGTCACATAAAATCATCGCAACCGCAACTATCCATTCCTGGCTTTTCTTCCACATTCTCAGACGTCTTTTGTGCGAAGGTTCGTTTCAATTGTAGGGAATATAGAGAGTAATTAATTCCCCCTTAATAGATATATCATTTCACCTGTCGAAGCTGAAGACACCCCTCCCAAATGGATAAGTACCTGAACCAAGTACATTGCTGGAATCGAGGTCTTAAACAAGTCTATGTATCGGGCGCACACTTGGCTTTCTCAAGGGCACCCACCATTCAGTATGCCACCTATGCGGAGATAAACGCCCAAGCACTGCCCCGCTATCAAGGGAAAGCCATAGTTCTTCATTGACACCATCTCATATCTTGGTCCCTTCCCTCTGCAATCCTTGTAGCGGTGTGGCTTCATGAATATGTGTTCGCATTTTTGCGTTCCTTATCCTTGATTCAAGATATCAATATTCCACGCGGAAAGGAAACCCGATTATCCGCACAGTATATCCAATATTTCCAATATTAGTCAGTTATCATTGTCCCACTCTTCCACTTCTGCCGACAAGTGATGGGATTTGAGTGGTACGATTTGACACGCTTCATAACCAGCGAAACTCTTTCATATTAATCGACCATACACACGCGGACCGGACTACTAATGCCAATCCTCCCATATCATTAACAAGGGTGATGTCCTCTTGATTTGTAAATAAGGGACTGAAGGACTGGTTATCACTGTTGGCAGACTTGGCCCCGCCTCTGCGATTGAAAATTTCACGAATCTCCTTCTCCCGCGGAGTGTCCAGGCGGATGAACAGTTCTTCCATACGAGATTGTATTCCCCCAGTCTGGTGCCTTGAATTTCAAATTTCCTGTTGAGTTCATCGACGCCAAGTGCGGTATGGGCAGCAAGAGCCTGTTGAATTTGGGCTTCGTACTCCGAAAATTGAGCCGCAAATTGGACGAAGCATGCTTCATATTTCAAACACTGATATATTTGCCTACACATGCGCAAAGCTAAACAAATGATAACGAGAAATGAGAGTTGCAGAGTACGAATGAGGCTTTTATTTATGTACACGTCGCAAAGTGTTGCGCAGGCTTCAATGTCCTCTTTGATGTTCGTCATGAGTGTTTGAAGGCGGCCAGGGACAGAAAGCCCGTCAGGCCCAATATCATTTGGATCCTTGATATCGCGAAGCCTGTGGAACGACCTGTTGGAAGGGGAAAAGACATCTAGATGGCACTTACTGCAACAAAACCTCAAGCATGCTCTGAATTTGGATTTTTATAGCCTGGACCTTCCCGTTGTTCTCCCTAGGTTTGTGATCGTACATAATGACCAGTTTAAATGCTAAATAGGAGCTGCAGTTGACTTATTAGTAGTATACCTTTGGGCGGAGAACATGGCTCGCCAGCAATGCAAGGGTGAATCAATCTTGATCATCTGACCTGGGTTAACGTTGACCTTTGCAGCCTTTGGCTTCCGCTGAGCTGTTGTATGTGCGACGTTCATTCCTATGGTGGAAGATGACAAGTACGATGGTTGAGAATGAGTACAGTTCAACTTGGGTGTTGTTTTCTTCTGCGTCCACGATTTGTAATGCCGATGAGCGTTCTATTTGACATACCAATCTGTCATATGCAGCGAGTGTGAGTAAAGGATGCCCCGTTGAATGATAATAATCCCCAAACATGAGAGAAATAGATGTCTATATTTGGTGGGAACTTCGTGAAGTGGAGCAGCTAGTGCCTTGGCCCATGTTAAGGCGATTTCGTACCTCAAATTCGTCAGATGACGTCTGGAGCTACAAACTGTGATTATTGTTGCCCTCTCAACAACAGTGTTTGCGTTAAGGAAGGCTATGTTGAGTGCGATGAGGTAGGTTAATAGTGTGATCGGATTTAGTTCCTAACAATGGTATACCACAGTCCCAACCTGGGAAGTTGAACTCAAAATTTCGACCCTGCAGCATATTTTTGGAAAGCTGTTATACTCTTGGTTCCCAAATGAGAAGTTGTGCCAATTGCTAACTGCCAGCAACCAAGTTGACAATGGCCCAGAGATGCTCCGGGGTTCATGGGCAGGTCTTTGCATGCGGGAAAATACATCCATTGGACTGCTTTTCTTAGAAACCTTGAATTAGACAACTATGTTGGTGATGGTGTTATATCTAGAACAGACGACTACTTTGTGGGCTCTGGTACATCAACTGGACGTTTAACAATCGTGGAAGAGAGTTTGGAGCCCATGTAACAAGTGGACTTACTCATTGTATTTGAAGAAGGGGGATCTTGGTATCGATGCACGGGTGTCATTAACGCATCCTCAGCAACTATATATGGTGACTGGTACAGTTCAACCTCTGGAATGCCAATGTCGCTGCTAGGCTCAACCACGAGCTAATATCAGGAAGACAGCTTTCATTTTTCTCGCACGCACCTCTTATTCGATTCAGGTACAATGAGGAAGAGTTAAAGGCAAATAGGGCCCAAGCACGATGGAGGTTTCCATGCACCACCGTTCATTATCAGGTCAGGCGCAAGAGGATTTCAAAGGATTACGTGATACGGGAAGGCCGGAGATTCAAAGAACTGAGCATGAAGCGCACCATAATAAAGAGAGGATTAACAAGGTGAAACCCCTTTCCAGACAATGAAGTTCATGCACTTGAGGAACTTGAGGGAACCATATGTCCTAGCATTTCACAATTGTATATCTCAATTGTCAGACACTTCCTCGTCCGATTGCCACTCCACTCATGAGCATCCATCTCTGTTTGTATGTCCCCCAATGTTGCTGACATGTTCATCATAGGGGGATTATATGCGATGGGTGCAGAAGAAATATCATTCAGTCTCAGTATATGTGTATTATCTGCCTTGATGGAAGCTTCGGAGGGAGCTTCAATCTCTGCATGGAGTGCCAAAATGCTGACCTCCCACACCACCCCCATTCACAATTCGTCTCACAGTCTCATCCGCGCAGACTGGTTTCTACACCAGTGCGAACGCTCATGGATTATACCTGCCACCCGTGCCGTATCTGAACAGATCAAAGACGTGTTTAGGGAATGAGAACCGTGTTACGCTGTTGAAGAGAATGTCGAGGAGAAGGAATATGCCAAAGAGATGTCATGTAGGTTCTGCAGAAAGAGAGTTTCTCCTCCGTGTTAGGTCTCCCTCCTATCTCGTGAGCCTCATCTTGTTATATGAAATCACCAGAAAATGCTCACTCACTAAACCTCTGAATAGCCAAAGAGTCTGAGGAAGAGTTCTATGTTTGCGATAATTGTGGCAAGCTGCACCAGTCGCCATCTCTTCCTGAGAAGATGCTCAAAATCCGGCCTCCCATGCATGCGATGTTACGTATCAAGGATGACAAACATGTGGAGATCCCGGATAATGACCAGCTTGCGCGAGTGGAGAAGAGGCTATCAGGCGTCAAGAGTAATGTCGAAGAACGGATGGGTAATCTCCAGCAGCACCTATTGACTCGCACGATAGCGCTGGAAACCATTATTAAAGGTCAAGTGCAAGAGAAAATTTACGAGCTCTCTACAGCTGTAGGGGCACATTCAGCGATAGTTCAGGAGCACTTCGAGGCCCTGGAGGGAAGTTTTACATCCTTGGAGAGGCTGTTGGAGCAGTGTGGCTTGGGCCACTGCTCCAGGCACGGTCACGTGATTCATACCATTGATAGGCCTATTACATGTTCGTAGGTAGAACAACACAACACGACCACGGCATCTCCGCACGAGCACCGCTATAGACTCTATGCAACTGCGAGCAGACATTCCCCACGTCTCCACTGTTACAAGAGTTGTTGAACAAGACAAGTTCTACGTGATGAGCTTGTTGATGAGGGAACCACAATCACCAAATAGGCCTTATCGCGCACAAGGAGAATTACAGTTTGTGTACGTGTAGTTCCTAAATCTATATGTTATTTACCACTGCATGCAGGGTTACAGATGCAATTTACAATTTGGATCTCATTCAGATGTGTGAGACAGTTGTGGCAAGGGGGTGTCGGCTTTGGAAACTAATCGAGGTGGAAGTACTGGACTCAGAACCAGCTGCGTGTTGTGGAATCAATAGTCAACCTTTGCCCCACCTCAAAATAATCCCAATTGCGCGTCTTCTCCAACCACTATCTCCTTGTGTGGCTCACACCTTGCACTACGCATTTTCAACACTATTGTGGGAACTTGTGAATTTTGTACGTCACTCTGTGTATAAACTCTCAACCTTGTGGTTGAACACGTAGAACCAGAGAATTGCGAGGGTCGTAGGACAGCTACATGGCTGGCGCCTTAGTCTCGAGGGCAGTCTGGTCAATATCAGACCTACGGCTTTTTTAAACGGCCAGCGCATATTTAAAGAGGTATGCCAATCCTCCCCTTCCCTCATGGTCCGCTTCCTCATTATATTTCCAGCTCCCAGGACAATACCATTCGACGTCAGGTCGCCTTCCGGTGAAGCGAGCCTACGATTATCGCCTCGACCCTCAGCTAAGTTAGTCTTTTGCTCTACCTACTAATCTTCTTCCTGATTTGCTCTATGTTTTGTTGCGTTGATCAGGCATACATGTCAATCTAGATGTCCCTTCAGGTTGCCGTACAAGAAATGGCGGTGGGAGGCATGACGATTGTGACCACAACCGTCATCGCCCCATCTAAGTGAGGTTAAATCGTACCCGTAGCACATTTAAGGTACACGTTTCTCCTGCCTCACGCTTCCATAACGGTCCTGATGATGTCCAGGTTTACTTCTGAACACACTCCCTCTTCATGACAATCTTCTTGTCCTCCGCTTTGATGCTTACGCCTCCCTTGTGGAGCTTAACTCCGGCCCCTTTCCGCTGCCACCACCGTCGTCAATCTCTTATCTTGGGACAGGTGGATAAGTATCAAGATAGAGGTTTAATTTCTGGGAAGGGCTTGAACGCTGCTCCAATTTTTGTGAGTCAGTACCGTTGGAAGGCAAAACTCCTTTGGCCATTTGCTGACATTGTCGGCATCGCAGCCATACCATCTCTCGATGATCAAACATCTTTTTAGTTCCAAGCCATCGGGTCCGTGCAAGACCGAAAAGAACTCACATGCTTCTCGCGAATCAAAGGCGAAATCTTATTTGAAAGATGGACGGCGTGAATCGGACGAGCGATGCCCACAGGTATTTAAGCACATTCAATGCTCGTTCAACGCCCCATTGAAGCTGGTCTTCTCTCGTACTGCCCTTTCCATTCTATTCGCGCTCTAGGTGTCATCAACCTTATAACATCACCGCATTATTCCATCGACTCAAGACAGCCAGAACACAAGAAAATGCATTCCCGCGTGACGTCCATCTACTTGGTTTTATTCCTCGCAAGCGTTCTGTCAGGTTTTGTCAGCGCAATGCCCACCCCAGTAAATTCCGAGACAGAGCACCTACCTGTCATCCCCATTGACGAAGGCAACAAAGTAAAAGCCGTTCCAGGATTGTACGCATCCCTCCATCATATCTGACTTCTACGTTAATACATCAACTAATGCGCGACACAAACAGATGTCAATGGAATCCGATGGACTCTAAGGAAGCGGGGCCGGATGTCAAGATCCAGTCACAATGTGCCAAACTTGGTGGGGTCGGGTGGGGTACAGGCGTGCCACCAACACGGAAGTGCCTAGCGCTCGCCGGTGCTGAGGAAAGTCGCTCCAGCGAGACAGGGCAATGTTTCTTGAGAGACCTTCAACACCAACTATACCAGGACCCTGCAGGTCCGAAGGGCTCGTGAGCCTATACCTCTCATATTTATCACACCCATGGATTAATTGGGACATACTTCAGCTGCCTTACAAACTCGGCCATATACCGCATGGGCTGGGTCGAATGTTCAGCTAGGGAGGGCAAGGGCTGGTTCGTCGCGGAACATGGCCACTGTTATGGCATTGGCCAGATTCCAGGCGTGGTGCCAAAGAGCCATACCAATGCGGAGGGCTATTGTTTCCACCCAAGGTACATGGCGTCATATAGCCCCAGGTATTATGCACACAAAGCTGGCCAGCCCGCTCTCAAGGCACCTAACCATCCGCTGCATCACCCTGTTACGCTCTGGAACGGTGGAAAACACTGAGGTTGAATCGATGGATAAGAAGTCGAGAGTTGTTGCGCTGTGGGCAATGTGATAGAGGCGTCGTAGATTTGTACCTGTCACCACTGGCTTGTGACATGGGCTTGACCTTGGGAACAATTCGTTCATCGAATACAGTTATTCAACTAGGAGCTGATCTTCTTTCCTCACAACGACGAACGATAGACTCAATAACAGATGAAGCAGAGTGGTGGTTTCGTTCTGAGACGTGTGACCTGCGCCAGAGGGTACGGCTGACCAGGGCGGGACCTAGCTGTTCATGCGCTGACCTTTGCTGGTTTATCTTTATCGCATCTTTATCTGTGAGGCGTTGCCAATTTCGGATGTATGGGAAACTGATATCTCTTTTTAGCATGATTTCTAATGAACACAGTTGTCCAGCTGGATGTGGTTTAACCAATTAGAGCTCGAGGATGCTCGGGAGGTGAGCAACTAGCCCACTTTTCTCTCTTTTCCAACACTGACCTCCGAATTCACAGGCCACTCGACTGCTTCGACGCTCAGCTATATCTCAAATTCTCCAAATACAGCCGCCAGCTAGTCTTTATGTCCAACTCCTCCCCCTGGACTATGTGCTACTTCATCTCGCCTATCCAACTGACAGCCCCCTGCATAGCTTTCTGAGCTCAGTACAACGGTTTTCCGCCTCTCAATCTCATCTAGAGCTATACGATTTTATCTTGTATTTTAAGAGTCCTTGATAAGAGATTTATCCTGAACTTTCTGGACCAGCTATATGTGCTTACTTTGCTTGTAATTTAGCACGATACACGGACACCATGAACGCAAGTGTTGCATAACCTCTTGATTGACAAGGCCAGAATCTCTACTTTTGATTCTTTAAACCGTTGATTCTTTAAACCGATGCATTTTTTGCCCTGTGGTATGGGCCATGACACATATTCATGATGACTGGGGAAGATAACGCTGGTTTTTGTTTGTCCGGGCTATGACGGAGGTGTCCACAATTATCGCCCATCATAATTATCAAGGCTGTACAAGCAGAGTTTGATCCCGGAAATTGTATGCCTGAACCTCGAGTGCTTCCATTCAAACATATACATACGCAGGTCAATCCTTTGTTGGGGATCAGAGGAGCTGGCCTCCTCCCTCTATCTTTCCTTCGAATCTGTTCAAGGCGTCTAATACGCGTTTCGACATTTCGATTTCCCTGGGAATAATGCCTCTTCCTGCCCTTGCAATGCTAACATGGAAGCCTTTAACGCAGCTGAGATTAGCTAACCCTAAGTGCAAAAGGAATGTAAGTGACGTGATGGATGCTAAATATGTGATACGAACTGAAACAAGGCCATTTGTAGCTGTGTCCCCATTGCTCTCGATGTACGACGCTCGAGGAAGACTGATTGGGCTTATTGCGAAAGCTACGGAGGAATAGGGTGCTTCTATCCCCCCGATAGTCACTGCTATGGCATGGAAGGTGTTCCACGCCAGCAAAGCCCAAGAAGGAGGATGCTTTTTCTCCAGTCGTTTATTTTCTGACACGCCCCCCAAGAGAAAGTGAGCCTTTTCACAAATACTCGTATTATTACTCTCATTGAACAGACTGGCCCTAGCTGTGACTACGGCAATGTAAATCGAGATTCAACTCGGAGCGAGTGCAAGGCTCTCGATGGCGAAGGCCGCTCTATCGTCAAAAAATACAACTACTGAAATTCCTCTGCTTCGAAGTCGAATCCTTTGGAGCATACTCATGAAATCGACATCTGGCTCGAAGTTCAATCCTCATGCGACACCCTTTATCGGTCCAAACAGGTCACAAGGCGTAATCAACTGGCAGGGGGCATCATTCGAAATCAGCAGGCAAGTGTTCGAGATCAACAACCTTTGTTCTAAACCTGAAAGAGTTTTGGGCAAGTTCTACGAGTTATGCATCGCATTTGTTGATAATCCTTTGATCTCCTGACCGTTCTTCACAAAGTGCTGTTCAAATGGCAAGAGTTCCTGGCACGTCAAGTTCGAATACGAAGCGAAGACCTTCCATGAACATATGATTTTCCCATCCCTTACAAAGATTTTCCTGACTATGTACTAGATATGGCTATTCAAGGACGGTGTCGAGGGAAAGAATACATGCCCCAACTTCCATATTTACAAATTAAAACTATTGAAGGAGCCTATCCCTGCAATGATTTCTTTCAGCTCCTTCGAACACGAATCTGACGCGCTCCTCATGATTGATGGCTCTTGTATATTCCGAGGTAACCAGCTAGATTCACACGAAATGCCGTAGATGAATTTCGCCAGAGAAATCGCCTCTGACGAGGTTCTTGAGTTCTCTTTTGGCTGAGAAATAATGTAGTTGATGCCACCCAAAGTAATGAAGACCCCCATTTGACGTCATGCGATGTCTTCCTTATCGCATTCTATATTTAATGCTGATTCCTTTAAATTCAAACAATGTCCTTTACCTTTACGGATATTTTGATTCACACCTTGACCAACCGCAGCAATCAATATCGCTGCAGGGACCTCAGGTGCGAGTTAGGCGAACTACCAAAAGATCTTCTGCAGATCTCCTTACTTCTTCTCTGACCCTATCATGGCTTCAAAACGTCTGTCTGTGACTGTAAATCTCCCATAGGATCTCTTCTGGATTGTTTTTGCAACTTGAAGGAGCTTGGAAACAAATCGGATCGGTGCACACCTGTGCCTCTGGACAGTCCATCACGCTAAGTATTTCATGTCAACCACCAGCTCCAAATGAAGTTAACAGAATGAACACTAGGCTCATCCCTTCTCTTTCTCATTGACACCCACGAGCTTTGTAGTGACCCTCGGATTATAAGGCTAATACAGTAACGCCGCTGTGTTTAACTCTATCCATTATCAATTGGAATGGCTGTCAATACACGAACCAATGGTATCGAGGTTTGAAGCCATGGTAAAGTGTTCGGAATTGACGAGCCGAGGGATCTGGGTGCGTAGGACACAATTTGTTCCAGCGTACTAGCATAGTTTCTGGAGGTGTGGTATGTACGTAACCTTTCCTGTCACAAACCACGACTCCCTAGCTTAAGTATGGAGGCTCCCAGACGAAGCTGAAGAAAAATCATGGTTCGGGGTTACATATCCATCATTAACCGCAGTTTTTTAAGGGCTATATTTTAGAATCAATCTTAACCTCTCCTGTCACAAACATTTGACTTGCGTATGTGGCGTTATCTGGCAGATGATCCGAATCCGCCATTCAGCCCATATCAAAAATATTCTATTCAAGTTCTCCCATTCAAATCGGGCCGTGGTTCCTATGACTAGGCATTCCACTAAATGAGGGGAGTAGCTCGCCACATATTGCTTCTCCTAGATGCTTCTCACGTGACCATGTCATTTTGGAAAGCCTCTGTGTAATACGTTGCGGCACGTCTTACATTACTCTCTTTCATGTTCCTGACTTCTTTTTGGTACTACTAGTAACTAGTTTGACCGCTATCCATGTATTCGTCCATCTGTCTGTGTTGACTAGCTATTCCTAGTAGCGGCTCTAGTACCATAGAATTGGGTTTCACATGCGAACCGCGTTGAACGAACAGTAAAGCTCAAGTCTGTTCCTTGAACCATCTTCTTCAAAAACATCTCTCAAGATGCGTTAACAACCTCTTGATCGATGCGACCTGTCACCTACTATATCAAGGTGGACGTTTTGCCAAAATCCATGTGCATCACGAAATCTTCTTAGGAATAACATCTTGATAAGATCTCTCCTACGAGATGGCGTCAAATTTAACTATTATTACATTAAGTTCTCGTCGCTAAAGGAGTCAGCCGAAACCCGTAGGATAAGACCGCGTACACCGGAAATCTGATCCACTCAAGCTCCTCAGCTTGGGTTGGGTTAATGAACCATGAACGACCGTACATAAACATAGGAATATCGAAACTGTTGCTTCGACTGGCGAAGAATTATTGATAAGCATTTCTCTGGCATCACAAGCCTGGCAACTTAGTACCCACTAGGCTGTAAGGCTGTGTCATGACCAACATGAACATCACAACAAGCATTAAGCAGAAGTTCAGACGCTCATGCCGCGCAATTCGCAGAAGACCTTTCTTTGTAATCAGCATAAACCCAGTAAGTACTAAGTCCTGCACGGCTGCTTTCTGCTTTCCGAGTCGAAAATTTCAGATAGTCCCTCGAGCCCGATGGAGGGTTGTGAGTTGCCCGCTTTCTCTACCCTGGGCTAATTATGGTTATGCGGCAGAGGCGTTTTCGTTCATGCAAGGAATTTTCACTAATTGTGGGATATGAATGTTTCGATGCTAGTATCATGCTACGGCAGGCTTGGCATAATCATTCTAATTACTGAATTCATCGATGATTGATCGGAACGGATAGGATACCCGAAAGTTTGTCCACCCATGTTCACCACAACGATGACAACAATACGTTTGTTGAACGTCCAGGGTCGACCCTTACTCCCTGAACATCAAATGTCGGTGGCGACGCTGAACGGGCGACGCTCATCAAGAGGTAAATTTTTAGCAGCGATTCCAGCTTCCGACTTCTGCGCCTCGGAAGCAGTCATGACTTTATTTCCCCAGAAGCGCCTATAATTTTGGCCACAACTTTCTCCCTGCAGTTCCCTGTACATGTTCATGAAGATGATCAATGCTTGTAAGGTGTTGACAGGCCATCATGATAGGTGATACCAACACGACCGACATCTGTCGAGTGATCAATCGGTATCCTTGCATGGCCAGGGCGACAGCAATGCAGTTCTCCTTGCGTTAAGAACACCATGGTTCACATGAACAAAGTCACTTTGAATACCATTTGGTTTCCATTTGTCGACCAAGAGCTCGAGGAACGTCAAACGCCCGACCAAGCCCAGTGTCGCATCATCTTCTCTGTTGTGTGTGTGGCCAACAGAAGGCCATTAGTAACCTCATCGATCTTCCATCTCCCGTCACTAACCGGAGAAGTCGCCCCTTTAGGAATCGAAGGGGGTAGTTTCAACAGCTTTGGCTAGCCGCTCGAGAATCCATTAGGAGGCCATACATATAATAGCGCCCATCAACTTTCTCCTGTATTTCCTCTTCCACCTCTGCTCCCGCCATGATCTTGGCCGTCCTTCTCTTTGGCCTATCCACGCCGCTGTCGGCTGCTGCGGCTTCTCTATCTATCGCTCCTCCTTCACAACCTAATTTAGCTCCCAAAGTTTTAACTATTTCAAATGGAATCATCGCGCCAGACGGGTTCAATCGATCGTATGTGACAAAAACACTTGTTAGTTGATGCTTGACCACTGACATAGCTGCAGAGCTATTCTGGTAAATGGCCAATCGCCTGGCCCATTATTAACGGGGAAAAAGGCGCCTCTCGTTTATACTCTGCTGTTTAGGTATATCTGACCTTGCAATAGGGATCAAAATTTCGATTTAATGTGGCAAATAATTTGGCTGATACGAGTATGCGGAGAGCAACAAGTATCGTACGTTTTTAAAGGGATTTCTCAAAGTGTGTCGTCGCTAACGTGCCACACTCAATTAGCATTGGCATGGTTTCTTCCAGAAAGGCACCAATTACGTCGACGGCCCTGTTGGAGTCAGCCAATGCCCTATCTCGCCCGAACAGTCCTTTCTGTATGAGTTCGCTGTCAATGACCAGGCAGGCACCTTCTGGTACCACTCCCACTTCTGTACGCTCGAACTTCTTGAGGACTTTGTGGATCATCTGACATCTTTTTGCATTCCAGCAACGCAATACTGCGATGGACTTAGAGGTCCTTTTGTTGTATACGATGATAATGACCCACTAAAATGGCTCTACGACAGTTAGAAGCTCATTTTATTTCATCGAACAGCATCACTCACCCACGTCTTGTCAGTTGATAACGAGAGCACTGTTATCACTCTATCAGAATGGTGTGTGCGATTCAGCTTCACACAACTCCAAAGGACATCAATAACTCATATTCATCGACAGGTATCACACGCCGAGCCCCTCAATCACCGGTATACCTTCCGGGGCATCGACGCTCATCAACGGAAAGGGGAGATACACTGGTGGCCCAGCAATTCCTCTTCACATCATCAATGTCGAGAGGTTCAAACGCTACCGTCTCCGCGTCATTCAAATGGCATGCGACGTCAACTTTGTGTTTTCAATCGATGGTCACCCCTTCCTCGCAATCGAAGCCGATGGTCAAAACATTGTTCCATACCAGACGGATAAGGCCCAGATCTTCGCTGGTACAATCTCAAGTTCGCTCTATTCTCACGAAACTCTAAAGCTTTGTTATAGGTCAACGCTACTCCTTCGTTATCTTCACAGACCAGAAAGTCGCGAACTACCGCATCCGCGCCCTACCCAGCACTGGACAGGGTGATCTTCCCCTCAACTTCAATGGGGGTATCAACTCCGCCATCCTCCGATATAAAGGTGCCCCGGACGCCGAGCCCACCTCCGCTGATTACGCCAGTCCCAAGCTGCTTCAAGAACACGATCTTCGGCCTCTCCTTGCAGATGCCAGTGCACCTGGCAAACCCAAACCCGGCGGCGCAGACGTTAACATCAACCTCGATATTGGTGTCGACTTCCAGACGCTCAAGTTCTTGATGAATGGCGTGTCATTCGCACCGCCGAGTGTTCCTGTTCTTCTACAGATCCTGTCGGGTGCAAAGACGGCGCAGGAGCTGATGCCCACTGGAGCGATATATACGCTGCCGAAGAACAAAGTTATCGAGATTACTATTCCGGGAGGCTCACCTGGGGGACCCGTTCGTGTTTTTTTAAAACTCTGTTCGATATTTCATGGTAATGATGTTTTTTTCTTGTAGCATCCTTTCCATCTACACGGAGTACGTCAATCCTTTCTTTTTTCTCTCTCTGCGTGTGCGACGCTAAATTCTTACTTTTGACCTTTCAGCACATCTTCTCCGTCATCAGGAGTGCAGGCGACACTAAACCGAACTACAAGAATCCCGTTCGGCGCGACGTGGTGAACATCGGCGAGGCAGGAAGCAACGTTACCATCCGCTTCACCACTGACAACCCAGGGCCCTGGTTCCTTCACTGGTGCGCTCTCCCCTCCCCATTTTTCCTTCGCAATCGCGACTGACACATCTCCGTTCCTAAGTCACATTGATTGGCATCTCGAGGCGTACGTACTTCATCATTATCTGTCGTGGTCATGCCGTTGAATTATCATGATTGTTTGACATCCTACAGCGGCCTCGCGGTTGTCTTTGCCGAAGACCCTGCTGATACCAGCGTGACCAACCAGCCCTCTGGAAAGTCCCTTCTCATTCCCATGCTGCCTTTTGGATTCAACTGACATACTTCGATACAGACGCCTGGAAGAACCTGTGCCCCACGTTCGATGCTCTACCAGCCTCCGTGACTAACCTCACGAAGGTCCCTTTCGTGCCATAAATTTCAAGGACTTTGACTTCTTAATCTTCGTGCACCTATAATCGCCTCTCCTATTTTTGCGATCGTTTCTTGGGCTCTGGGTCAGAAGAATATACATAGCTTTGGACTGGATCGGACTCACTGTTCCACATCTCTCACGTTTTCGGTTCCTAGCACCTAGTAGCGTCCCAGTCATTACATTGAGGAATATTATCTTCGTATTAATGTAATTGTATGACTCACACGCTTTGAAACTGCATCTTGTATGAAGAAATCATCCACTACGTAGTTTTTGACTTGAGATGCTTGCCCACTAATGATACATATTATAAATAGCTAGTATGGTAAGGTATCGGAGGTGGTATACTTCTTTCGACCCATAGCAAGTGTCACGTATGACTAAATCCCTTAAATCGTAGGAATCCACAGCCGTCATCATCTACATGCCCTCCGATTCCCTACATGCGCGCACTGGTTCACTCATGAATGTTGTTCCTTCGTACTCAATCGGACGCATCGTCCTCTGGCGCACCGTGAATCTGCATCCACGCACAAGAAGTTATGAACACCTTATGCATTTAATACGAAAATTTCAAGGGTTATGCACCTGTTCATCCTGCCACTCGATCTCTGAATACAGCATCACAAGCATGAAGAAAATCAGCTCCGCCGTCATGTTCGTGCTGCCTGTGTGGTGGAACTGGATTATCGCTGGCGTCGAGGACTTGAATATGCGGTGAGTGGATTGAGTAAGCGTTACGAGGGGCGTTCCACCGCTGCCACTACTGGTGCTGGTGAGGTTCCTGAATCGGACGGATTTTTTTGCGTCGGTGACTGGGATGATTTCGAGTTTGCTGAGCTAGAAGACAGGAGCCGGGTGTTTGTGCTTGTCGAGGAGTGGAATGGTCGTGTGTGGAACGCACCACCCATTGTTTCCCGTATAGGTCGACTTGGTAGTCAGTGCCTAGCCAGTTCCATATCCGCAGGCTACGATGTCAAGGAAGATAAATCAGTCGCGTTTCAACACTTGGAAGGAGAGACGTACCTAGTTCCACCAGATATCCGCTGACTCCTCAACTGATCCAAATCCCAAGTCTTGCCATCCACAGCGAGAACCTTCCCTCTCCAGTCAATTCCACCCACAACAGGCTGCTCTTTGCTAGAACCACCCGTAACCGCGATGAGGCTTGTAGTCTTGCGGCCTAAAACACCACCTGAAGTTTTCGTCCGATACGAAGTTGAACTTGAGCCGGAGTTCGAGGAGGTGAGCGTCGCGTTCAGGGGGTTGACGGAGGAGAAAGAAAACGAGAGCATCACGAAGCTGGAAGTTGGGCGGGTGAACAGAGCTATCAGTCGCGGAGGGTCGAAGCAGAGAAACGTTATAAAGAATTCGATGCCAAATTTGTGCCGTAGGCAGATAGATAATCAGAGTTATTATACGGCGGCGTCGGGCGACGAGGTTTATCCAGCCTGCCGAGTAGATCTTCATCCATGCGAGCCTCGTGCCAATGACGACTCGCTTCTTCCTCCGGTTGAAACCGGGAATGAAAATTTCTTGTGGTGCCTGCAGTCAGACGAGAGCAGGAGAAATGTCGTTTACTGTAGATTGCCGGGGAAAGAGGAGGAAAAGACATCCGAACCGGATCACAAGGTTGAAATGCCTTAGGTAATGCATATTCCCAAACTTGGTGGGCACTTGCCCCTCGCTGTGACCAACAGCGACGAGTGCCACTTGACGATGGACCAAACGCCTGCGTCCCTTTTTGATTCATATGAGCTAGATTTCAGGAGCATCGTTGGTGGTATCAAAGAGAAACTTGAGGCCAGTGGCGATGGAGGTGCGTGTTGCGCAGCATTCGCGGTTGTTGACCTGTACTGCCCACTTACGCGTCTTACAGAACAGAGAAAAGCTGCTCTACGCAAGGTAGAGCTCGAGCTTGACGAGGCTGATGATATTGTGCGTTCTTCGTACTATCTTCTCTTCAAACAACTAACCAGAAAGTGCTGCAGGTATCTGCGCTGGAAGTCGAAATCCAAGGCATACCACAATCCATCAAAGCCCAATACCTCACGCGGCTGAAACAAACCAAATCCGAGCTGACGCGGTACAAGAAGCTTGCGAAGGATGTACACTCCATGCAGTCGCGTTCCGACCTGCTGGCTCGAAGCGGTGGCGGTGGCAAGATCTCAGACGACCCATACGGCGAGAACAGTGATCGTGCCCGGCTGCTTGTGGGGACTCAGACGCTGGAGGATGGGAGTAGGAGGCTGAGAGATACCCAGCGTGTTGCGTTGGAGGCAGAGGATCAAGGGGCGGATATTTTGAGAACGCTGAGGGGCCAGAGGGAGACGATTGAGAATGCGAGAGATACGGTGGGTTTTCCTTCTTTCATTCCGTCTAAGTTTTGCGCCACTGCTTAGCCTTCATTGCAATTTGCTGCTGATGCTCGCCTCCAGCTTCGAACTGCAGACACGAACATTGACCGTGCCTCAGGGACAGTAAAGAAGATGATACGGCAGTAAGCCCACCCTTTCCATGAGCCTTTGCTTCCTGTTATAATGAACGCCACCCTATAGGATGTACAAGCAGCGCTTCATACTGAGCGCCATGACCGTCTTCATCATCTTGATTGTCATCGTGATCCTATACTTCAAGATAGTACGGTAGCTTGGTCCTATTTACCTTCCCCTCTACGACCCCGTCCATACAGCTATTTCATCTATCTTCACATTCATTTTTGGTACCCACTTGGACTTTTGCCGTAATTCGTATTAGCTGTGCATCCACGAAGCGCTCTATCGCACTGTCAACTTATCTATTCCTATATATACATATTACTTTCCATTGATGATGCTTGTGGCCGTCTTTTATTATTCAAGGCGAGCAATATGTATGAATATGCTTTTCCCCTGGAAGTTGGCTCAGATGTTCAATCCGAGAGGAGCGACGATCATACATGTAGAATTACAAGGAGGGACCCGTCACGGCATGTAAGGCAACCACACACACGAGTCCCAGGTATCATAATTTCCAATCATAAATACTATCCGTCCGCCCATCCATCCTCCCTCTTCACCAACTCATTCAAATCCACCTCATCACCCGGCCATTTCCCCCCAACCCAAACCAGAGCGAATCAAACCCTCCCCTCCTTCGACGGCCTCTCAACCGTTTCCCAATCCTCCATCGCTTCCGACGGCACCACTCCCGCTCTAGCGCCAGCCCAGGACACAACCCGAATCCTAAATATCATGATGCCCCGCACGATGAGGAAAACGACCATGTAGGCGGCGAGGATACCTAATATCCACGCAGGAAGGGGAGATCTGGGTTTAGCGGGGTCGAGGAAGGCATATGCTGCGGGACGGAGTGAGTGATGAGGTCGAGGCAAAGGGAACGTGAAAGGGAACGTACGATAAAACCCCTGGGTTGCATGCGTGATATAGGCTACGCCAAGGTAGCACCCCAGTATGATAATGCAGCACGGGAGGGTGAGCCATGGCGCTGGGGGGATATTAGTGAAAAGGATCTCAAAGACGGCGAAGACGAGGTTGAGGATGTGCACGGAGATGTTGGTCCATGCTATATGTGGGTAGACGGACTGAGTAAAAATCTTATTGAGGGCGGGGAAGAGGAAAGAGAGGGGACGTACCGGAATTAACGTTCCCGAAGACCTCTGAATCCGCCAGGAGAATCCAGAATACCAATGTCACCACCACGGCTGTCGGTGGGCACCATACCATTCTCAGCCGGCGCGTACGTTGTCAGAATAGGAGAGGAACTCACGAAACGTAGTTACACTAGCTTCTAGAACGAGGTGCAAGAACTGTAGTGCCCGAGGCCACCGCTCGAGGAGGTACGATCGCGATGAACCATCCAGAGGTTCACGAGAGAACACGAAAGTGTGCGTGCCGGCAGCAAAAAAGTATGCGCATAGCCCGATGTATGAGAGGTGCGTAAAATAGGAAAACCACCTATCATGAACCGTCAGAACACAGCAGCAACATGAATAGGGGGGAAAAGAATACCAACTCACCCGCTCCCACCATGTTCCCTAACGCTCGTCCATATAAGCGTGAATAATAGAGTAAAGAGTGTGTAGAACGCGAGGAGGAGGCGGACGCCCGCAAGAGCTTGAGTTGAGAGAAGGGGCGAAGTGATGTGTCTGTGTGTGGGGTCAAAAGGGGTACTGAGGCCTGTGTAGCTGTAGAAAGTGTTCCTGGAGAACATGGTGGATAATTTATGGGCTGAGACGAGTCAAAGCCTGTAAAAGCCAGCATCGATTATTAGTGGGATGTATTCTTGGGTATGGATGTTTTTCATCTCACTTTCTATAATAAAATGCACAAGGCGATGCGTACGTGACCTGTGGGAGCGTTGCTTGATCTAACGAGCTTTGAGGAGCGTGTCACAGAAATAGCTTCCTTGTTGTGGCTGACCGCACGGAGCTAGAGCAGAGGTGCCCAAATGCAGTTCCTAACCTCCAAGTAGCGCTTCAAAATCGAAAGAAGCCCAGAACCTATAACTTAAGCGAGCGAAACGAGCGTCGTTGGCTTAAGAGCCGTCTTGAGTGGAAAATGTGTTGTAATGGAAAGAGAAAGAGGGAAAAAGGGGGCCTGACGACGTTGCCTGCAACAAATTCTCGGCTAATAGAAATTGGGGGCCAAGCCCACAAACAGGCAACAAACAGAGAGTGAAGCGAATGCGATTGTGGAGAAGCTTGCCTGCCGACGATCTTATTGGATTTGGGGGCCGCCTGGATGATGGACCATCATCACAAAACCATTCAGGGTCCCGAATTGGAATGACAGCTGTGTCCACTGTATATATAGATCATGACGGGGCGGCTCTGGACGGGGTGATATCAGTCGTATGGAGCAGCTGCTGTGTGTACAAAGAAGTGAGGCGCAAAGGGTGTTTGTTGGTAGGAACATCGCCATATGGTACATATGCCAATGCATGTGGGCGTTCTACATACATAGACGCTTACGCTTTGGGCTTGTCCGATTTCCATTCGTACCTGTAAACAGGGCTGATGAAATCCTCAAAAATATTATACATTTCCAGAATTAGATAAAGCCAGAGATGTGTACCAAGATACCAATTGGTATCGTTAACCGTTATTTAGCGCTGGAAAAATACAAAACTGCGAAAAAGTCGACATGTACCCAATAACATTTTTGTGCACGTTGAATTTATGTCGGCTAGGAACAGGACCTCAACTGTCCTATGCCTCCTTTTCGACGGGGTGCTCTGCCTCTGTCCTCTGTTGTTGTGCATTGACAGCACTCAAATATGTATCTATGGAAGTAAGATAATCAGAATCAATGTCATCGAAAATCACAAGTGGATCAGCGACGCGAGCACTGATGGACAGGCGCCGTGCAACGCTAAATCACACGACCACGGCTGACAAGTAGGAAGAAAGAATAAATAGGTAAGAAGAATTGTGACATACTCCAGAAAAGACTGACGACGCTGACGACGACGAACCGGAGATGGTGTGGCACGAGGGCGAAGTTGATGATCTGTGTTGGGAAATACACACCCCTACATAAATGAAAATACTTGACCAAACGTCTCAAGGCGATGTACGGGATTGTACGCACCAGTTACGGATGATGGTTGGGACGTATGCCTGAGTTTCATAGGATCAGAAGATTATAGTTTACGGGGAGATAAGGAGGGGGAGTGACGCACAGATTTAATTCGCTCCATGGCTTCGTGAGGTTTGCCTTCGAGGGTGCTCATCGATCCGAAGAAAAAGGCGACGGCGACTGTTGCGGTGGTCAATGGGAGCTCATATAAATTATTGAAGGGATACACGATACACACCTGGGGTGAGCACGAGCTGATCAAGCCCGACCTTCATATGACACAGTCAGCCAACGACGCTCAAGCCCTCGTCATAGTAGGAAGAACGCACTCGTGCAGCGACAGCGCGAGTCGGAGTCATGAACTTGATATTGTTGAGGAGCCGATACCACGTCGTCATACATGGGCCGAACATGGCACCTGGTGAAGGTTCGTCGTCAGTACGAAACACGAAAAAAAAAAAAAAAAAAAAACAGCTGAAGCGGTAAATGTGAAAGGGGCGTGGCGTGACAGACACACCTCCGTAGAACGTGAGACGTGCTGTCCGTGCAAACTGCAGGTGCCCCACAAGTGCGTTGATAAGCATAACACACGAGAAGGAAAGACAAGGGACCAGCAATATGTCGATTTCCATCCACCCCAACCAATTCTGCGTGTTCACCACTTCCCTTCAGACGAAAACAGTGCTCACATCATGTTCCTTTCCTTTCTTCTCAACTGCTTGTTGTGCAATGATATCCCCCGCACCAAAGAGAACCGCCGCAGTGGCGCAAGACGCTGCCATAGGCCGACGGAGAAGCACAGCGCTAAGATATCATTAGCCTAAAACGCGTCAAAATTGACATGCATAAACAAGCACGAACTTGTACGCGCGGAGAAGGGACGCCATCTTAATTTTTCGGCTGCAACTTAACTGCCAAAGAGAGTAAGAGTAATTTGAACGAGGTCTCGAGGGTTGCCTTGAGGAGATCGTGGTGGTGGGAAGCAAAGAAGTTAGAACAGCCTAAGTAGTTGGGAACAAATTTTACAAGCGATGGCGTGGGAAGCCAACTCTGGATGATCTGATTCTTTATTGTTCTTTAAAGGTCGTTTATACAGTGCCGGTCCATGGGTCATGAAGAAATGAGGCTTACTCTTAACTTGTGCCAACTCCTACGAGCAAAGGTCAACATTGAAGGTTCCCTTATATACCACGTTGTCGGTAAGCCCGCTGGTATGGACATCCTATGATATCTTAATGATGGGATTTGAAAAAGGCGAACAGGACATGCACTATTCATTGTGCTGAACAGGTTCCGCTGACGCGTATTTGAAGCCGGAGAACGTCCGGATTCGAGGCGGCCATCGAACCGGAGCTGTTGCGTCTACATCTCTTTTGGCAGGG
>JABCKO010023861.1:0-25423 GCA_018855915.1 Tephrocybe sp. NHM501043
GTCAAACCTCAGGGTTTGACTATTGTCAAGGAGTCAAGGCATGATTTCCAGGAATGAACAACCATCACGTGTATGACACAATCTCAATTCAACGTGTCTGAATCTTGTTTAACTAGGGACCAAGCTCCAGTTCATGAGGGATATATAAGTTTCAAAGTCATTGCAATAGTTGTTGTTCTGCTCCCTCATCTCCAATGACAGACCCTGTGTGGCAACATTATCACAAGGGCTCAAAAAAATACCTCACCAATCAGAATCACTCAGAAGCATGGTTCTTTTCTTTCAACGATTTAATTCATTGCATAAGTTATAGTATAAGTGTATATAGTCTCTTGCCTCATTATAATTCCTTGCTAATAGGCAGTCTTTGCCTCTCAATGTTATGTTTTCTTCCAAGTTCCAACCCAGCTTTATTGAGTGAGGACTTACGCGCACGTACGTCATAGCAACAAGTCACGAGATATGTTTTCCCTTTTATGGATACCGCTCACATATTTTTACCGCCTTTTTAGCCACAGGGACTGGCGATCGTTATTTGCCAGTCTTTGTGGTAAACTTTATTTATTTTTCCTATTTATACCTACGACACACAGGCGCCACCCTCAGTCGTACATACACTAAGCAGTGTGACTGAGGGTGAGCCGCTATAATACTTACATACGACCCTATATTAACACGCCCCCTGTAGACTAATCACTGTATTATTCTACAGGTAAATAAATATAGTCGTACATACACTAAGCAGTGTGACTGAGGACTAATCACTGTATTATTCTACAGGTTATCGGCCCCGTTTGCACTTACACTTCGTTGAGCCACTGCTCCGAAACACGACTCCACACACACACACACACACCCCGCCCACTGACGCAACACCCACAACAAAAACATGACGTCCACACATTCGACAAACCCACTAAATTTTCCCGAGGAAGCCCACTTCGACGGCACAAATTACGCCACATTCAAAAACCGTATCCTAATCGCGGCTAGAGCGAGAGGCGCCCGTGGCTACCTCGACGGCACAATCAGCAAGCCGGAGGAAGACACAAAAATAGACGAACAAAAGCCTACCGAATGGTCATCGCGAAACCCATCCCTGGGGGAGTGGGAAGAGCGGGACGCATGGGCACTAGGCCTTATCATCTACAACACCAAAAATCCGGTGGGACTAGGTATAAAAATGGACGGTACCGCTGCAGAAGCCTGGAAAGCGCTCACCGACAACTACGGAGTTTTCTCTGAGATAGCCGCGATGAATGCTGAAAAACGTCTGCGCGCCACAGAATTCAATGATGGGATGGATTTCTTAAAACACGTAGAGGATCTCAGGGAAAAATGGAAGGCCGCTACCGAAAAGGGAGCAAAGATCGACGAGGGAACTTTCCGTACTATTCTTATCGCGTCTCTCCCGGAGTCCTGGAACGCAGTAGTGGCAGGGGTGTACGCTATGACAAAGGCGAAGGACGTGATAGCGGCTCTAACCGTACACTGGGATCGCCTAGTAGTCCAAAAAAAGAGAGCCGGGATATCGGCGACGGCACTACAGACACAAACTAAACAGAGATTAGTGTGCGTAAATCCCAACTGTCGTCGAAATGGCCATACCATCGAAAATTGCTACTGGAGGGGCGGAGGGAAGGAAGGACAATTCCCGCCAAACTTCCGAAACAAGGGGAAGGCCCCCAAAACACCACCCAGTGAAACGCCACCGAGCCACACTTCCTCACCAGCAGTAAACGCAGTCGTAGCGACCACCCAACAAACCACACCTCCCCAACCCACCGCAACGCAACCGCACATCACGTACGCTCTATCCGCCATTACGCAGAGTCAGGCGACGGACTGGAACCACTTAGCGCTGACGAGATGGCCAGGGGCACTTGCCTCCCGTCTCGAAATACCCACCTATGCCGACTCAGGGGCGACCGATCATTTCTTCGTTGATAGGACAGCGTTCACGGAGTATGAAGAGCTCTCGACCCCCATCGAGGGGCATGCTGCACCAAAAGGAGCTATGTTCCGCGTAGTTGGACGGGGAACAGTCAGAAAGCTATGCACGACCACCCATGGCACATCAGAGCTAGTCTTCCGTAACGCCCTACACGCCCCAGATCTCACATCGAACCTCATCTCCATCAATAAATTCGATCGAGCCGGGTTCAACATAGTTTTTGGCGGAGGCACTGTCCGCTTCCACGATGCAGCGGGCAAGGAGGTATTGCGTGGGAAGGGGGCCAGCGGGATGTATCTGCTGGGAGAGCTACGTGGATCAGACAAGACGTCAGCCCTAATCGCGAGATCTCAGATGAGACCAACGACCCTGGACGTGTGGCACCGCAGATTCGGTCATGCAGGAGTATCGACCATCAGGAAGGCGTTAGCAAGGGACCTGGTGGACGGGCTGGTGGTAAAAGGGGAATTGACTGTCCCCGGCATATGCGAGGACTGCGTATATGGTAAGCACGCTGCGAGGCCATATGACGCGGTAGTCGAACCCGAAGGTGCGCCAAACGACCGCGTACATGTCGACCTGTGGGGACCTGCTAGTGTGCCGTCACTAGGGGGAGCCTCATACATGATGGTGATGGTCGATGGTGGGTCGTCATTCATGACAGTGTACTTCCTGACCCGGAAAGATGCCACCACGACGCTTACGACCCTGACCATATATCACGCCGAGTCCGAACGCCAAACTGGTCGAAAGCTACGCGAGATCAGGGTCGACGCCGGCCGAGAATGGGTAAATGACTCGTGGTCGACATACCTCGGGTCCCATGGCATAATACTAAAAGTTACCACCCCCTACGCACATGCTCAGAACGGCGTGGCCGAACGAGCGAACAGGACGATCCTGGAAGGGGTAAGATGCGTCCTGGCGGAAAGTGGTTTGCCCAAAGAGCTGTGGGCTGAGGCAGCCGCTGCCCAGGTCTACACGAGGAACTTACTGCCATCTTCGCGCCACCCGAACACCATTCCCAAGGAGGCGTGGACCGGCCGGCGGCAACGCGTGGACCATTTACGCCCCTGGGGATGCCTAGCATGGGCAAAGGTACCTGAGGAGCTCATCAAGTCCAAACTGGACCCTAAGTCGGTCAGGACGCAACTCGTCGGCTACGCAAACGGCGGGTATCGTCTATATGAGGGGCGCTCTCGATCTATCGTGACCTCACGAGATGTCATCTTCGAGGAAGGCGTCGGGCACCGCAGGCTCACCACGCTCAACGAGGAGGACGACGCAGAAACTTCTACGACGGTCGCTGAGACTGGGGAACGCACCCCAGGCTTACTGCTACCTCGGCAACCGATAGCACCGAGGATCAGATCAGGGCCGCTTTACCCCGGCGACATAGAGAACGCCGTCCCTGAGGCGCCGGGGCGCCGTGACGTCACCTTGCCCAATGCCCGAGCCCCCTTGTTACCCCCTACCCAGCCGCTGCGCAGGTCCACAAGACTTGCCAGACCCACGCCAGCACTAATTGCAGCCCGAGACACCCTAGAACGCGAACAGTTAGCGCGCGACGACGGGGAGGATTGGGCATCTGGGGGTGACCCCCCCACGGCAATGATGACAGAAGGCCCCTACGGGTACCTTTCAACCCTGGATGTGTCCCACGCGGCAGATGAGACGAGCGTACCGAAGACGTACTCTGAGGCGATGCGACGACCCGACTTGTGGCAACCGGCGATGGACGAGGAGCTTCGAGTAATGGAGGAGCGGGGAGTGTTTGAGCTCGTTGATGAAGCTTCAGTGCCGAAAAGCAAGAATATTGTAGGCTGCAGGTGGGTCTACGCCAATAAGTACGACGCTGAAGGGGAGATCGTGAGAAGGAAGGCTCGCCTAGTGGCGAAGGGATTCTCCCAGGTGGCTGGCGAGGATTTCGACGAGACCTACGCGGCGGTGGTACGCCTCGAATCACTGCGGATGTCAGCGGCAGTGGCGGCGCAGGAAGGGTTCGAGATCTGGCAGGTCGACTTCGTATCAGCTTACCTCAACAGCATCCCCGAGCATGAGGTTTACATGCGCTTACCTCCAGGTTTTCCGGGAGGGGAGGGGAAGCTAGCTCGTCTCCGGAAAACCTTGTATGGCTTGATGCAAGGTGGTTTCGACTGGTACTGGACCCTTGATGGGGCGTACGCGGATTTGGGATACCAGAGATCGCGGGCGGACCCATGTGTGAGGTCGAGGACAGTGAGAGGTGAAAAGACGATTACAAACACGTTTAACGATGACACGTTTGGCCTCTCGTCAACAAAAGAAGGAGCAGACATCGCTAAGGCAGAGCTGGCTAAAGCCTATGAGGTTAAGGATCTGGGTGATCCAACATTCATTTTAGGCATGGCCATATACCGCGACCCTCACACCCGATCGATCTCACTATCCCAGAAGGCGTACCTTATGCGAGTTCTCGAACGCTTCGGCATGATGGACTGCAACCCCAGATACACGCCCCTACCATCCGGAACGGTGCTCACAAGCGACATGTCCCCCAAAACCGAAGCAGACAAAATGTTCATGCGCGACAAGCCCTACAGACAACTGCTCGGCGCACTCATGTGGGCTCAAGCAGCGACACGACCGGACCTATCATTCGCAGTCACCCTACTTGCCAGATTTCAATCAAACCCTGGCCCGGCACACTGGAAGGCCCTTCTACACGTGTTGGCGTATGTGAAAGGGACTATCGATTATCGAATCGTATACTCCAAGGGGCTAGGGGGGTCTGTCAGACCAGTAGGCTACGTCGACGCTGATTACGGCGGGGATTTAGACACCCGGCGATCAACTTCTGGGTATGTTTTCATTATGGCCGGTGGGCCCGTCTCATGGAGCTCGAAACGGCAACAAACGGTCGCGTTGTCTACCACGGAAGCCGAATACATGTCGATGACGCGTGGAGCCCAACAGGCCCTCTGGATGTACAATTTCCTCTCGGAGATCGACTTGGAACAACCGCTCCCTGCCAAACTCTATGTCGATAACAACTCGTCAATTGCCTTAGCCCAATCAACAAAAGGACATGCGCGCGCGAAGCACATCGATATCAGACACCATTACATACGTGAACGGATCCAGGATGGCGATATAGAAGTCTCCCGCATACCGTCCTCCGAAAACCTCGCCGACATATGTACCAAGCCACTCCCACGATCCACACACGACTACCTAGTACGTCTCATGGGACTTAAACCGAACGATGATCGCGTAAGTCAGGGGGAGTATTGAGTGAGGACTTACGCGCACGTACGTCATAGCAACAAGTCACGAGATATGTTTTCCCTTTTATGGATACCGCTCACATATTTTTACCGCCTTTTTAGCCACAGGGACTGGCGATCGTTATTTGCCAGTCTTTGTGGTAAACTTTATTTATTTTTCCTATTTATACCTACGACACACAGGCGCCACCCTCAGTCGTACATACACTAAGCAGTGTGACTGAGGGTGAGCCGCTATAATACTTACATACGACCCTATATTAACACGCCCCCTGTAGACTAATCACTGTATTATTCTACAGGTAAATAAATATAGTCGTACATACACTAAGCAGTGTGACTGAGGACTAATCACTGTATTATTCTACAAGCTTATATCATCTAATCTCTCTCTTGATCTAACCGGGTCACACATTGACTTTGACTTATCGGGGTCAAGGGTCATGACCTTTCAGGTCAAAGGGTCATGACGGGGGTCAAACCCCGTCAAGGCCATCACTGATGAAGCTGGTCACTAATCAGACATCTCTGATCAGATTTGCTAAGGTGATTAGCAGAGATTATGGTACTGTTGTAGAATAGTGCTGATCAGAATGGGCTGACTTATCATTAAAATTATAACTGTTTGGTCACTACTAACTTGCCAAATATAAATTTGTTACTATTCAGACAATTGCTTATTATGATTTCCTATAATCACTAGTAACATATTAGCTTTACTTCATCTTATGAATTTGTTTTACTTACCTGAGAATCAAACTTGTGACCTCACACAAGATTACCATCACAAATGTGATGCATAATACTACTTAGCCATGCAGTCATTTTATTTTAGTTATATTGACATCACTATATACCCTTGCAATGTCAGAATCTGGACTTGTTCAACTCAATTGATATCAGTTTTTTGCTACAACAAAACCTTTCTCTATCTGTTGAACATATTGCAATGTACTTGATTGTCCCATATATTGGACAAAAAAGTAGATAAAAGTAACTAGCATCAAACACCCCTCCTCTGGCATGAACATGTTTCACAAACAACTGGTGCACATGCCAAACTCCTTGATGCTTGACCAGCATCCTGTTTTTGGCCATGAGTAGCTTGAGGTAAAGGCCCTACAGTGTCATCTGTGATGGTAACAACTAGGCTGTCTACAAGATCTGATTGGCTTGAGATCTGTTCATTGTTGACCAGCCAATCAGAATCAGTGATATCAACTTTGTTGACAGAGTTGACAGAGAGCAAGGGTGCAGATGCAGTCATTGATGCAGGTCTCAAAGGGGGCATAGCACTGGAGGTAGAGGATACAGCAGATATGGATTAAAGCTGCATCAATGACATGTCATCTGGTTCTCTGCTGCTTCTAAGATGGGCTGACACTGAATGATTGTCAAGGAAGAAAGGTGACAAGAGAGGTTGACTTTCAGAATGAGATGGATTGTATAGATATGATGATATGTCAGGATCAAAAACCTGTGAGATATTGTAAGCTGCAGATGCAGCTGAATGAGAAACACTTGGATCATTAGACCCAATGAAGGCCTGGAATAGGTCATTTTCAGTGACAGGAAAGTCAGCAGGAACCTTGCTTTCTATCTTGTCAGTAATCCATTTGGCCTGAGGAACCCCTCAATAAATGTTTTCAAACCAAAAACAAAGAAGCTGATCATGTGATGGCTTTGACTGCAGATTATGAGCAAGTTTTTCCAGAAAACATTTCCAATCTTGAAAATCTTGCTTATAAGGAAACTTGCTTAATTTGCCAGTATCATCAAGCACTTCATCTTCTAATGCAAGGAAAATTGCCTGACAATATCAATGACAATGAATCAATGATTGGTATAACACCTGCATATCAAGGTTAGCTGTACATACTAAGGTAACACATAGACAAATAAATCCTGCAAGGTCTTGTTGTGGTGGCCATCAAGGGCCCAAAGTTTGAGGATTAATTCCAGAGCTATCTTCTGCCTTGAGACCACTTTTGCTGAAAAGTACAGCTTGTCCAATCTACAACTGTGTGAGCCATAATAATGGTACAATCAGATAGATCTATGTACCTTGATCAAGATTCTGTTTTGAAACATTTCACTATCTGAACCAACAGACTGCTTAAAGTCTTGGAAGACAATAGGTGGATAAGTGGAAATGGCTTTGCTTTGCAGGTCCTATTGGAGCATCTTCCAATATATGTTGATCTTGCTATGATCATGAGGCTTCATCCAATTAGATGCAGAAATATCTTGATAGCCTTGAAATATGAGTGAGGCATTACTCTTGACATTTTTGACAGCCTGAGAATGTCCCTGACTTGTCTGCCATAGAAACTGAGAGAGTAATGAGCACAATGCCAATGTATAATAGAAACCAACAAGGAACTCACAAATTTCTTGAAACCTAGCATATGTTCAGCAAAGCCATGAAGCTGAGGTGGCAGGATCTCATAGAGAAGGTAGGTACAATAGGAAAGGTAGGCCTTCTCCAATGTATAGCAAGCTGAGATGTCAGTCTCAGGGAGAAGGCAGCTCTTCATCAGAACTGCTTCAGAGAACCAGAAATCTTTGATCTTTGAAGTATACAAACTGTTTTGCTGAGTTAAGGATATCCTCAGCATAACATAGGTACCAACTTGTGACTAATAGACTCTTGTCTTGAGTCCTTTGCAGCCTTCAGAGTTGAAACCTCATGACAAAGACTCAGGTTCTCCTTTTCAAGCTTGTCTAATCAAATTTGACACAATTATAAGGCCTGATAAGAAGTATCAGTACAATAGATCAACTGTTGGTCAAGTAAAAAGCTTCATGAGTGCAACATACCATTTTGAGTGCTGCTGGGTTCAGAGTATAAGCAGCAAGAGCATTCTTGATTGTGTTGTGTAGGTCTGGCCAAGGATGATTGACATCACTAGAAGTAGCTGGGATTGAGTCAGTCATGATATGTCAATGTTGACTGGAAGAGTTGATGATAACAGAGGAAATGAAGTTCTGAGGCACGATGAGTCAAGAAGCTGAAGAAAGGGAGTATATATAGATTTTTGCCAGCACAAGCATACTCAATACAGGACTGCAATGTTGTGTGCATGATGGCTTGAGAGGGCTTGATGCTGCACATATTTCAAAAATGTGATTAATGATTTGGTGAATTGAGCTCATACCATGTGTGAGAAATATTACTCTGCACACCTGCTAGGGCTGCAAAGTTCAAGTGTTGAAAGTCACACTATCTTTGTATTCAAGATAGCATATTTGAAACATGAAGAAAGTCCATACCTTAAACTAAATAGATGGTCCTGAATTTTTGGATGTGATTCTGGAAGATCAGATGACATGAGGACTGAGATGGCCTCATGCTTGTAGTGGGATGGCTCTTAACAGAAGCCCAATATTAATGATTGAATGGAAGGTTACACATTCATCTTTTTGTTGTGTTGCCATTGAAAGAGTTGAGCAGGTGTAAATGTAGGTTCAATTGAGAACATGACTCACTCAAAGTACACTCACCTGCAGCAAGGTGACATTAACTCATTTGTTCCTAGAGTACATATGAGAGCAGTATGAAGCAAGTTACCTCAAGTCAGGTATACCCTAGATTAACACTCAAAGTGTTGGAATGTGTTGATGTCATACTCTGTTAACAGAGTCAATGAATTCCAAGTCTGCATCAAATCTGCATCCAATTCAGGATTCTTAATGGACTTGTGTCACCTGTCAGATCATTTTCAGTCTACCTTCCAGTAGATTCCCACCATGAAAGCAGCGCAGCATACCTATACTACAGCTCACTTTTATCTGTAGAATGTTGTCTTGAAAAGACTCAATGATTGTCATTGATTGAGGTGAATTGACTGTAACACACATGATTCAGATTTTGATTTTGATCTAAGCCACCTAGTTTAAATCTAGCTGCCTTCAAAACTCTGTAATGAACTTTGGCTGGTTTTTGAACATATGACTCTATTGATACACCTTACTCTTATATGTCTGCTAGCACCTTTGGGTGTGAAATCTTAACTATCTGTCAAAGATCCTCCAATCCCCTGATATCAACTGATAGGTTGCCTAAAATGGCTTCTGCTCAGTCCTTTTCAAGTTTGAATATCCAGCAACCAAGGCTGACAGTCATTGACAATACTTGTACTCATAGTAGAGATTTATAGGGGTGCTAAGAGGGTGCCTCAATGTTTAATAGTAGATTTTATTGATGTACTTTGATATCTCTTCACAAGCATGAAGGAAAGTATCTGGATCAAGAAGATCAAACAGAAAGTAGTCCAAGCTATGGGTTCCTGTGTTTGTCTGCTCACCAGAGTGAACTAAGAGAGCACCATGGATAAATGTGTAGATGGAAACAAACTGAGAATCTTTCCACAGATTCTCTCAAAAACAAAGAAGCTCCAAGTCTATATCTTTCTTCTGATGGCAGTTGTAATTCTTATAAGTTGGTGCAAAAGGCTAGATCAGAGCAATGGGGTATTTATCTCTTTCAACTATGTATATAAAGAGAAGAAGTATGTGTGCATAGAATGGTGGATTTAACTCAATCAAGACATAGTCAAAGTGAGGTTGATTGTAAAAGCTTGGATTGCATTGAAGTATGTTTATCTTGAGCTCCCAGTCTGTGACACATGCATATTGAAGCCACAAATTCTGATACATATTGATCTAAATGAGATTTTATAATTCTTTTCATGGAGGATACACACAATATTGTAGTCTTACCTTGTCAGAGCTACAAAAGTGAACTGCTTTTCTGCTTGGTATGATGTGGAAGTCTTTGAAGGCACTATTGGCCTTTCAAGAGCCTTCTAGAGTATCAAATGTGGTAGGTGGGTTGAACTAATGAGCCAAGATGACAGGATTTGTCATACTTGCTTGTATCAAATCGCTGAGCTTGTAGTCAGCAATCTCTTTACATTTTACATCAAGTTGAGAAACTGATTCCTGAACAAACCAATCAAGTAGATTGCAATTGCTTTGAATGAGATCTGATTGTGTTATTGGTTAGCATAATGTCATGAATCAGATTACCAATGTGGTAATATCATTGAGGATCTGTGGAAGATATTTGCTTACTTGTTTGACAAAATTTTTGAAGTTTGAATGATGGAGGTATGAATGCTTCAACGGCCCATGCATTTTCTCATTTGGTTTAGTACAATAATTCCATGTCACATCTTTGTCCTTGATATGAGGAAATAGATACTGTTGTATATGGAATTTGATGAAATTCTATGATTTTACTTTTAGCTGCTCTTCCTCAGCATCAAATTCTGGGTTGTTTTGTTTGATTCAGACTCTACATCTGGCCACATTTCAGTTGAATTGTTGACAGCATCTTCAGCCAAGCTGGATCCATGATTGATAAACTCCTATCAAGATACCAAAATTGATATCAGGTAAGTAAGTTTATGTAAGTATGACCACAGAACATTACTTGCATCAGCTTCACAAACTTGATTTCAAGCTCCTTGGTCCCTGCTAATAGAGTTCCTTTGGTATGGAGATTGAACCTGGCATACATTCTAACATTTAGATAAGATCTCAAACATCAGAGCAGGTGATAGGCTTCTGGAGCATTCTCTCTTGAGATGACACTCTAAGCTGTGAAAAGGAAGATCTGAAGGGCTACAATGAGCACATGAATTGATCTGAATTTCTATACCTTTGAAATATCTTGATTCTTCATCCCATCATTGAAGGTGATGTTTATCACAGACTTGAAGTGATTCAGATCTGACCACCAAGGCATATGATTAAATCTGAGGACCAGATTTAAATCTTTTTCAAGCATGTGGATAGATAAGACTTACCTTTTATCAACACCAGATATGAGTTCTTTTGATGTGATCAGCACTTTGAAGAGTTTGAATAGATGATCCTCCCAAAGTCCATTGTCATCAAAATGCAGAGTGTCATAGGATAATGCTCAGTGCAGATCTAGTCCACATATAGATCAAAAGGAATTCTTGTCAATTATTTGATAGTTATGAGTATCAATATTACAACTTTGAACTGACTTGAAGCACACTTACTGGTACCTGACAAAGTCTGTAGCTTTGAAGTAGCTTTTCTCCTTCTATAGCTAACATCTTCAAAGCTTTCATGACAATCTCCATTGTTTCAATCTGAGTTCAAAGAAGATGGTGCTTGAAGAGATCTGAGATCTCAAGCTTTGGCACAAGAAAGATAGAAAATGGGAAGGAAGAACCAACACCTCAGATAAATGACATAACAGACCTTTATTTGAATGATACAGAGCTTGATGAGTACAAATCTTGAATGTACAGAGTGTGAATTACTGACATTTCCTTGTAATCAGAGGACAGGAATACAATAAATGGCTAAAGCTGACAAAGAACCTCATCACCACATGAAGACCAATTTCTGGAATGTAATAGGATTGTGATCCTTTCAAGGAAGGCAAGGAGGGCTTCATGATATACTTTAGTCTTGAGGTTGATAAAGCCTTTCTTCTTAGTTTTGGAGGTATCTTCATGGACCTAGTTTACAGAAATGTTAGACATGATTCTACCCTATCAATAGATAAGTGTACAATCAGGAGCCAGCCAATCACCCTTCCACCTCTGACACCACTATGATTTTGAATATCATGTGGAAAATTGGCCATACAACCAATGATTGGATATCCTTTTGCTGTGCCAAAACTGGAAAGCTTTGTCTTATCAGCATAAAGAATAAGACCAACAACTTTTGCATTGGGATCATTAGTTGGAAGGTTAGTCTGTTATGCTTATCAGACATTGTCATGTAGTCAAAAGTGATGGGCACCAGAAAGAAATGGGGTATGACATACCTGGGCATCCCAGAATGATTGGCTGTCCAAGGCTCATCAATGATTCTTTCCCACTTCTTGCCATTTCATCTGAAATGTCTTAAGACATCCCATGATATGTAGGGAACAAGGGTTGAATTACAAATATTATCCAGCATCCATACCCATAGTTCATAGAAGTGGAAATCAAACTGGCAGTCAGCTCCTTTATATTCAACAGAAATAGTCATTTTGTGGAACTAGCAGAGTTCAGATAAGATGCAATCACATTAATTGAATTATTTGATTTGAATTGTGCTTTGGACAGATCTTGGTATGCAATGCCAAGGTATGATCCCACATTGATTTCATGTCTCGAGAGTTTTTCAGACTAAAAGCATTCTCCAGATTGTTTGCAGTTGCAGTATACACTAGCTTTATCAGCTGGTCAATCTGCCCTTTTCTGAGTGCAGCTTCAAGTGCAAGTTTGGATATCTCAAAATCTAGGTGCAAACAAAATAGTTTCTAAGGCTGATTTTCTGGTTGAACAGAACTTGGCTGACATTCATGAGAGTATTCTTTGAAAGACTGAAACTTGTCTGTGAGGCAAGATTTTAGATGATATTGGGTCCAGATATCATTGAGACAAGGTGTATACCCCTAAGGGGCTGTGGTTGGAGCATGCTCTGAATGGGAGATTGGGGTATCACTGCCATGATCAATGTACAGAAATTGTCAATTCTTGGATAATACATTATTAATCGCAGGAAGAGTCATACTCTGTCAAATATATCAATGGTTTTGAATCTGTGGCCTCTTGTAACAGTTGATCTGAAAAGTCTTTGGAATAAATAGTGGGGTCATCCTCATGTGCTAAATCTGATAATATATGAATTCAATGATCACTCTGGTTTTGAACAAGGAAGTGAGTAAAGGATTCACTCACCTTGAATTGGTATGAGAGCATTGATACAACCTGCATTAATATCAGATGATTGTGAGGATGAACCAAGTATCACTAATGTAAAGATAGGTGAATGGCATCAACATATAGACAATAAAAGTACTAGTACTTGTCTCAACTGGCTGAAGGGTCAAGTAATTGTTATCTTTTGCCACATCTTAATGGGTCTGCTCACAATTACCAATACCTCATGGATGAAACTCCTTCTGACAAATATCACATTGGGATTTGGGAGGAGCCATGGATGGGATATGACCTGTTATGCTCGAAATACATAGCCTGGGGTGTGTAATGTGGGACTTGGACTTGGACTGAGCAGCAAAAACATTGGAATGTTTAAATTGTGATAGACTTCAAGTAACTTGATTATGATAATTGATTATCTTTGCCTTATCATATCTAGGTCTCTATGACCATCCCTAATTAGGGCTAATCTGATATTTTCCCTAATCAGGCCCTAGACAGATTTCCAACAACAGCTGCAGGAGTATTAAGGGTAAAGTGCAAATTAGGGGAGAAATTTGAGATCAAGGATATGAAGGAGCAGAGCTATATCTTGGGGATTAAATTCAATCAAAATCCAGATACTGGTGACATCTCCTTATCACAACACACTTATCTTGAAAGAATCTTTAATCAATTTGGCATGTCTGAATGCAATACAAAATCCACCCTACTCTCACCAGGAACCTAGCTTATTGTGTCACATACTCTGTCATCTGATTCTGAGCAAGAATTCATAAAAGATAAACCACACTGTGAGGCACTAGGATCATTGATGTGGGCACAGGCTTTGACACAATATGATATCTCCTTCACTGTTGGACTTCTCACACAGTTTCAGGGGAATCTTGGCCCAGCATACTGGAATACATTGACCCATGTGTTACAATACACAAAGAGCACTCTCAATTACAAATTACTTACCACTGAGGAGCAGATATCAGACCAATTGGGTTTATCAATACAGATTATAGTGGTGACATAGACACACAATATTCAATAGCTGAGTACATCTTTACCATAGCCAGGGAAGCCATAAGCTGGAGGTCTAAGAGGCAGTCTACCATTGCACTGTCCATGACCAAAGTGAAGTATATGGCATTGATACAAGGGTGCCAACAAGCGATGTAGATGTATTACTGGTTGAGTGAGGTGGACCTCTATCAAGCTCCCCCAGTGACTCTGTATATTGCCAACACTTCAGCCATCTCCCTTGCACAATACACTAAAGGTCACATTTAGGTAAAATACATAGATATCAATATCTAGTACCATTATATGTGAGAGCAGGTCAGAGAAGGGTACATCAAAATTATACATATCCCAACAAATGAAAACATAGCCAATGGCTCATCAAACCTCTTTTTCATGTTGCTCATGAATATTTCATCAAATTAATGCAGCTGCAACCAAATGAGCAAGTCTAGGGGAGCATTAGAATAAAAGCCTCATTTACTTGGACTCAAACTTTTGGACTCCCTTGTTGCTGCACAGCCAAAGCACATGTTATTAACATTTTCTTTTATATCTTTTCCTATTCTGGCCAAGCCACCTTAAAACTTGATTGGTACTGTATAGAACCAGTGCAGCCACAGCCTCACTGGTATATTAGGCAGATTACCATATTTGGAAGCCCTCAATTCTTTATCACAAACTGAGGGTATGCCTTAATATTATATATAGATCAATTACTTATACTGATTAACTTATAGATACTTTACTTATAAATTTACAGAAGCAAACTATATCAAGAAATTGAAGAGATTACTTTGATAAAATGATGACAGTCATTGAAAAACCAGAAGGTGTGTACCAGAAGATATCACAATGGTTAGAGACAGCTTTTAAAAAGATTGAAGAAGTTCAAAGCAATATCAGTGAACATAAGCAACATTGCTAAAATCCTTGAACATGACTTAATAGTAATCACAACACTCTCAAAGTACCTTGATTGAAATTTCATAACAAATTACAGTGAACTTCAAAAAAACTTAGTTTGGGTAAACTATGTAACTGTGGGCTGGTCATATAACCATTTTTTGCAAGGAATCCCTCACTCCTGCAGCTGTAGTACCTGCACCTATGGCAACCTCTGCTCCCTCTGTGGTAACATTGGCCACAGCATGCAGGCATGCACTATTGTTGTTGGGGCTTAAGGTCTCCACACCACTTTACCCAGACTGCTGGTCAGTGCTGTTGGCTAAGGCTGATACTCTTGAGGCATTTCTTAAGGTTCTGGAAGGCCTTATAAATGGTTTTGATATTGGTTTGAGCTCTGTTATGCTTATCAACTCCTTCCTGCCACTCAATCACTACAAATCTGCTAATCACCATACTTTTGTCCATGTTAAATATGACTCTGAAATTGCTCTCTCATGTGTATCTCCCAGCTTTGACCCTGCATTTCTCTCTTCTATCATTGGCCCTATTTGCACTTCTCCTCTCAATATCATTAAAAGTGTAGGTGGCAAACTCTGCATCACTGCTGATTAATCCTTTTCTTACAATGACACTTCTTTCCCATTTTTGAACTTCTTTGTGAACCCTGCCTCTTTTCGCTGTGACTGAGGCACCTTCTCAGCCTGTTACCTACTTATGGCAGGGGCCTCATCAGGTATGAAGGTTGCTGTCTTTGACATTGATGCAGCTTTCAGGAACATACTCATTCTGAGGACTGGCACTTTCTAGCAGTGATCATTGACAACTTGGCTCACCTGGATCTGTGCCTCAACTTCAGTGGAGCATCACCAGGAGTGTTTGAGAGAGTTGATGATGCACTAGTCTGCATCTTTCTGGATCATGGAATCAATGCCATCCTCAATAGGTAGATAATTTTATCTTCTTCCACTACTCTTGCCATACCTTATCTGACAGTACATATATATTTGCTTATGATGAGATGCCAATCTGGTCCATTGTCTTAGGCACCAGAAAAATTCCACCCTTTTCCTCCTTCTTCCTTTGTATCAGCTTCCTTTGGTCAATTCCTGATCAACATATATCCTTACCTGATAAGAAGTGCTCCAAATACTTCACAAAACATGAAACTTGGACTCCTGGTACTCTGCTTTTCCTCTCTAAAACTGAATCCATTATCAGCACACTAAACCATATTTGCCTCATGATTCCAGCTGGCAGGGCTTACCTTCCTTTGCTATATCATTTTTGCTAAGGTTTTGCATATTTCTCCTATCCATGGACTTGGCACAGGATTCCCACATCAGTTCTGGAGGACATTTCCTGGTGGCAAAGCACACTCAGCTCTGAATGTAGTCTTTCAATTGTCACCCCTCCATCTCCTGTTGACTACAAGATTTTCATTGATGCATCTACATCTTGGGGCATCAGCTTCATATTTGATGGCCACTGGCTAGCCTGGCCATTCAAAGAAGGGTGGCAGGGGGACAGCAGGGATATTGGCTAGGCTGAGATAGCAGCTGTTGACCTTGTGTAAGTGTGGTCCCAAGCACACACATGAGAACCTATACAGCCAAAAGGCAAGACAACTGAATAGATACCTGCTCAGCAGCTGCATGCTATATATGTAGCAGTATAAGTTCTGCTGTAAGCTACACTAGGCTTACACCCTTCCAGCTTCTGAAGCATTGACTCCTCCTACAGAACTGGGCTCAATCCCAAGTTCCTGGAGTTTTCTGTGGGTTCTTCAGAGTGCAAGGTCATATATCATCACCCCAAGGGTTCAACCTCTTGCAACTGAGTCCAATTACAATCCCCAGTATCACAGCCAGTATAGTATAGCTTTCTATGGTCCAGAATTAAACTCTCAGCCATATCTGTTTGCACATGAGAACCCTATATAGTCAAAAGGTGAGACAACTGAACAGATACCTGTTCAGCTGCTGCATGCTATATATGTAGCAGTATGAGTTCTGCTGTAAGCCACACCAGGCTTACACTTTGCTATCTATGCTTGCTTGGCCTTTGAACTCAAGGGCATGCACATAATTGTTCATTCTGACAATGTAGGAATGGTAGGCACTTTGAATATGGGTTGCTCCTGAGGCATAGAACAAAATGACATTCTGAAGTGGATCATTGATACCTTCCAGGAGAACAACCTGTGGGTTTTGCTGTCTTAGATCTCCACCCATAACAACCCTGCTGATGACCCATCCAGGGGCATGCTCCCTTCTTGCAGACACTTATTTGCCTTCCCTTCATGCATTCCATCATACCTGTCTCCTTATATTGCACATTCTATTACTTACACTGAAACCCCTGCATGATAAACAACTCAAAGACCTGAACAATCTACCCTAATAGCATCACTAAACAAATTACAACTAATGACCCCCAAGCTGCTTACCTTTATTTTACATATGCTTTCTCTCAATTTATATGCTCACTCTTGTCTCAACTAACATCCACCCCATCTTAATCTTGCCAAATGCTTTAATTCTCACCAACTTATATTCTGAATCAAACTGCCTTGCTCTGACATGCTTGACCTCCTCTTATACTCAAAATTACTCATATTATACCATATATCAACATACCCCTTCACATACTGATGAAGTTTCTGAAGAATTCATATCATTGCACCCTCAAGTGCAGTTCAATTTTACTTGGCTCTATGTTTCAAACCTTGTTAGCACCTTACAGTTGATTCTGACACAGTCTGAGGTTTCCCTCATGAGACTATCACTTCTCCTTTTCCCCTATTCACTGAAATTCCTTTGCAAAATGCCACATAACACATTGCTTAATCATTCACTACCTTTCACTCTCTCACATGCTTGGGCAAAGTTCACAGCAAAGAGATATCATGCATCAGCAATGGCCTTCTGAGATTACTGCAAAGACCTCTTCATTCTAGTTGAACATCAACTACTAGCTTTCAAGGAACTACTTTGCTCATACATGCTGACCTTTGTTGGGTACATCTCCAGACAGGCTATCAATAACAGGCTACTGGGTGTATGTGCATGGCATATACAGGAGGAACACAGCTGGCAGGGCAGAACTAGGCTCCATTATCTTATTAAAGGTGCCAAAAATCTTAGACCCCCTAATTCTATACATCCTCCCAGACTCCCTCTTACCACTGAAATGCTTCAATACCTCAGTACATGCCTTTTCCATTCTGAACCTCTACATGCATGCATCTGGGCATGCCTGACTACAGCATTCTGGAGTCAGATCAGAATGGGAGAACTGTTACCCAAACAACAATCCTCTTTTGATTGTTCAGAACTACCTTGCTGGCAATATTTTGGATTACCAAACACAGAAGGAACTAGAATGCTACATCTTCCACATACAAAGATGGGTGGTATTACAGGTGAACAGGTCATTATTGCAAAACAACAAATCATATTTAACCCAATCTCAGCCTTACAACAACACTGCCTCTGTCTCAACTATACCACAATGACTCTATTACACTCTACAAGTCTGGCAACAATGAATATGTGGCCCTTACTTTGAACACAATCCTTTCAATCATAAACCCTTTACTGGTTGTGGCAGGCTTCTATACTATAACATGTCACTGCATCCACATTGGAGGAACCACTGCACTCCTTCTTACTGGAGTTCCTCCCAACGTTACATGAGTAACTGGCAAATGGACTTCTGATTCCTTCCTTCACTACTGGAGATCACTTGAAATCATTGCACCTATCTACCTTGAAAACTGCACTCTTCATCACTCTTCCTTCAATACATAAACATATTTAGTATCATTTCTATTTCATAATCTATGCATTATGCATTAATTTCCTCTCACAATACAAAATTTATATAGTTCTTATCATAGAAATGAATATCACTACATGACATGACACAACTGGTTGACTGTTTGCTATCTATTGGCGATGCTCCTCATCTTTTCATGGGGGCTCCTTCCAGCAGATGCTCAGAAGCCTGACACCCAATAGGGGCATGCAACCCAGTAGATATGTAGAGTGTTGAATAGACAATCTCTTGCTGCTTTCACTTCCCGGGGAAGAACCGTGCATGTGACATGAGAGCAACCGAAATGGGAATCCTTCCAGTGGAGTGAGGAGGATTCATTTCGGGCAACATGACGGGCATTGGTCCCTTCTCCTACACTCATCAGGCATCGAGAAAGTCAAGAAAGACGCCCTCCCGCACGAGGTTTTCGAGCGATCCAGCCATCCCTCCCTTGCTTCACACGAGACATTGAATATGTTTAATACGATATTGGTTATGAATATTATAAGTAGATTATTAGAGATTCTATTTTACATTATACGTATGATGCTTCCTTCGGCTCCTTCCAGCAGACGCTCGGAAGCCCGAGGGGCGTGCAACCAAGTTGATACGTAGAGTGTTGAATAGACGATCTCTTGCTGCTTTCACTTCCCGGGGAAGAACCGTGCGTGTGACATGAGAGCAACCGAAATGGGTATCCTTAGATCGGAGTGAGGAGGATTCATTTCTGGCAACAAGTCACATGACGGGCATTGGTCCCTTCTCCTACACTCATCAGGCGTTGAGAAAGTCAAGACAGACGCCCTCCCGCACGAGGTTTTCAAGCGATCCACCTATCCCTCCCTTGCTTCACACGAGACATTGAATACGTTGAATACGATATTGGTTATGAATATTATAAGTAGATTATTAGAGATTCTATTTTACATTATACGTATGATGCTTCCTTCGGCTCCTTCCAGCAGACGCTCGGAAGCCCGAGGGGCGTGCGACCCAGTTGATACGTAGAGTGTTGAATAGACGATCTCTTGCTGCTTCCACTTCCTGGGGAAGAACCGTGCGTGTGACTGATTCTGGCCTCAGCCCCATTCGTGTGATCCGCCACTCGCCCCATCGTACGCGAGTTCGGATCGAGTCTTGCAGCTCCACTGTGTATTACCTGCTGCGATAGGCTGAATCGCAGGCAAGACAGTCCGGCCATTCAAAATTGTGACTTCTCCCGAATAATACTTACATTGCGGCCCTTTGTGTAAGCAATTTTGCCGGGACCGATTAGGTATGTGCTCAAGACCGTCATTCCAAGACAATTTCGAAACTCAGAACTCAACGTCACCTCATCATTCATCATTATATCGGGTAACCGTCATTCGGGAATATCGTTTTTCTGTCAGGCCAGAATTTGGCGACCGCATCGGTGTGGGGACTTCAATCGCACCAAATGATGTTCAAGACGCTACTATGCCTGCTAAACTGGATTTGAACGTTCATCCCTGGCGAAGTTGTTGGTCCGTTACTTAATCTTTTGTCTCTGGGTTGGGATCTCATCTTCTCATTTTGTCGGGTCTTTGACTGTTGAACGCCAAGGTCAAGGTTGGACTTTGCAGGGAAACCAGTCATGAAGTCTTTTTGGTTCCGGATATAATTCAAGATGCGCGGGTAAGCATCCAGTATAATGAATCAATATACAACTGTGCCATAGGCATTCACAAGAAACGCTCACTTTACTTTCCGCAAGGAAAATTTTACTTCTTGGTCGATATTCACAAGTATGTGCTACTCTCGTTTATACTTATGCCGACCTGCCTTTGGTCTACATGAAGGCCCGCTAACGGCGACAAGTCGAAGTCGTGGCGGTGCTCCATTTTCAGGTTAAGCCTTCGAGTCGACCCCGGAGCGACAGTATTCTTGTCTTGCGGCACCCACAGGAACGTAGAGTTGACCGGCACAAAGTCTCACCGGAAGAGGGAAAAAGGAGACTTCCATTCAACATGTACACCAGATGTCATATTTTGCATCTAATTCTTAAGGCCTGAGCGCTGGCGCTGAGTAGCTATAATAACCCTTGCTTTTCTTGTCGAGTTCTTCACCAGGCTGCTTTACTTTGGTTTTACGTCGACAATGCCATCCATCCGCACGATCTTTGCACTATCCGCAACTGCCCTCGCGGCCATTTCTTCTGCCTTACCCATCTCGGATGGTTATGTCAGTGGTGGCCTCAATCGTCGCTTCCTCGATTTTACCTTCAACATTGGCTTGAACGGTGGTGCAAGCGTTTTGGGGAGCCTCAACGGCCAGACTCTCAATTTTCGTCGCCCGGGATCCGAAGAGCTGCAGCGTGTTGATATTCCCGCCGACAAGGTTGAGACTATCTCTCAAGCTTTCTCCTATGTTGTCGAACTCGCCAACGGCGAGGTGAGTGATGGGTCTGCATACTTAAGCTATCGAAATCACTGATATTGGAGAACAGACTACTCAGGTTATTACCGAAGTAACTGGGAGGCTTGATCGCCGTCTTCTTGATCTCAACTTCAACATTGGCCTAAACGGTGATGCAGGCGTTTTTGGGAACCTCAACGGCCAGGTTCTCAATTTTCGTCGCCCGGGATCCGAAGAGCTGCAGCGTGTTGATATTCCCGCCGACAAGGTTGAGGCTATCTCCCAAGCTTTCTCCTATGTTGTCGAACTCGCCAACGGCGAGGTGAGTGATGGGTCTGCATACTTAGGCTATCGCAATCACTGATATTGGAGAACAGACTACTCAGGTTAATACCAAAGTAACTGGGAGCCTTGATCGCCGTCTTCTTGATCTCAACTTCAACATTGGCCTCAACGGTGATGCAGGCGTTTTTGGGAACCTCAACGGCCAGGTTCTCAATTTTCGTCGCCCGGGATCCGAAGAGCTGCAGCGTGTTGATATTCCCGCCGACAAGGTTGAGGCTATCTCCCAAGCTTTCTCCTATGTTGTCGAACTCGCCAACGGCGAGGTGAGTGATGGGTCTGCATACTTAGGCTATCGCAATCACTGATATTGGAGAACAGACTACTCAGGTTAATACCAAAGTAACTGGGAGCCTTGATCGCCGTCTTCTTGATCTCAACTTCAACATTGGCCTCAACGGTGATGCAGGCGTTTTTGGGAACCTCAACGGCCAGGTTCTCAATTTTCGTCGCCCGGGATCCGAAGAGCTGCAGCGTGTTGATATTCCCGCCGACAAGATTGAGGCTATTTCCCAAGCTTTCTCATACCTTGTTGCCCTCGCTGCATGACCTCTTCCATGACCATATCATGCTGCTGCGAAGCTTAATTAATTTGTACCTCCATTCTGGTCTGTTCCCACTATCGAACCCCTCCCCGTTACCCTTCGCCTCACTGCTCCCCTACGCTACTTAATTTGACATCTATTTGCCATTTTGATATATATTGCGGTCATCTTGCATTAGATTCTCGTCAAGGTCAAATACCATATAAGCCTGTCCAGATTCAAAAGCTGGCAAACTGGTCACGCGATAATTGTTCTTGTCGATCATAGGACTCGGAGAGCTGACAAATATATCACTGTTGCGGTGTCTGCGATGTCAGAAGTGTATATAGTCTAGTTGGTGATACTTATACGGAATTCGTATGTCGAAGGAAAGCTGAATCGAAGAAGCCTTCCTAATCAACAGAAGCTCGCACAGATTCCAGCGCTTGAAGTCCACGCCATGCACAAGAATCGGTGTCTGAGCACCAAGGACAGGTCGTCCCGCCGGCTACACCTGTAATTCTCGCAGGTTGTTAGAGTCAGCTTATTGCTGGCGAAGTGTTATTGGCATTCGGGCTTGGGGAGTCTTATAGGCAAATCTTTGGATATCATGCGAATATCGCTCGAACTTCCAAGTACACCTGTGCAGATAATGTGTCCATTGCGAAATTGTCCATGAAAAATGTAGATCGTCAAAAATAAATAGCAAAGTTGTCCAGCGGACGGTTTAATACTAGACAGAAACGTCACTGGCAGGTGCCATGTCAAGCAAACGTACGCTTTTGTGGCGTAAAAGGATAAAACCGTAGATAGGCCAGGGGATGCCCATCAAAAAAGGCGGACACTGATAAGGTAGACGACACTCGTACTCATCCAATGTTCGACTTTCCGTAGCTTTAGGTAGAAATCGACATAAAAGTTGATCAAGTTGAGATTATGAAAATCGGCAACCACCAAAAATCTCTTTGCAGCTCCTTCTCAGACAAGATGCTCGTGGAGTTGTTCGAGGTCGATATGCATAATCAAGTTGTTATGATGTTGAGTGACTTGACATAGATTCGTGGACCGAGGACAGCTTCGAATCATGACTCAAGGTTTGACCGTGTTTATGGGGTGTTGGAAGACTGGCCAGTGTCAATCTCAACTAACAGCTTAACTATCCGCAGTGAGCCAACCAGCATGGGCGACCTAGGTACACTCAACTTGCGATGCCCACTGTGACTGTATCGCAGGCAACACCGTCCAGCCATTCACAATGAGGTTAGTATTCGGCGCCGGCTGCTTCCTCAACGTCTTTGTGTTGAAAATCCCGGGATACGATTTCAGCCTTGACCTAACACAGTAGAGGATTGTATCGTGTGCAAAACTAACCACGACATAATTGGGCTGGGACGGGTGAGTCAAGGCGAAATAGTTGGTGAGAATGAGACTTTGCTGGGCGAGCGCCTTGAGGCTGGCTGGATTAGACGTCGACGCGTCAACTCTGATCAGTCACTACCCTGTCTGAATATACGAAATGGCACGCACCATCAGCACTAGCAGAACTATAATCAGTACTCTCAAGCCAGATTTGAATGATGCGATTGAAGACGGCGCCTGGGACGACGGTTGACCGAGTAGGAGATGCCTTGCATACCGGAACCAACGTCGGTTAATTGGAACGATGAACGACAAGTGCTACGACGCCGACTTACAAAGGTAACTGCAAGAGTTATAAAGAGTGGACTTACCAGGGTGTCAAATCGCATTTTGAAGGGGAGAGGAGCGATATAAGAGACCTCTTACACAATTCGGTCGTGCTTGAATTGGAAGGCGTGGAGGCCCGCTCTGAAATGTTGCACGTGTATATGTACTAGGACGTGCGGCAGCACTTTCAAAACTCACCAGAGAGCTAGGCTCCTTCATATCAAGCGTTATATGTATAGAAAACGAAAACAAGGAGATCCGAATTTCAAAGCGACTGACATTCTGATGTACGTACAAATTGCAATGCGAGAGCGAATAAAGAGGTCGGTGGTCTTCAGCGTCTTGCAAGGATTTGGCCCCAAGTCGTGCGTGTTATTTCACACATGGAAAGGCTTTCTTTCTATCCTGACTGTGAAAGACAGCGATGAGAATGTGCAGATAAACAGGTACAATACAAATAGACTTGTTTCCGAGTCACAGGTTAAGTAAGAGAGTTCATTCATTTCAAAAATGCGCCATTCGTCTCTTCCACCAAGAGATCGAATTCTGGTTGGAACTGTAGGAAATAGTCATTCATGTTATGTCCTATGTGACACCGCTGGGTGAACTTACATCATGATATCCAATTTCAGGTTCCTGGAGGAACTTTGCAGTATACTCAGCGTCTTCCTTATCAATAAGCTTTGGTCGGAGCAGGTTGGATGACGCTGTTTCTGCGAGCAGCATGACATGACACTGCTTGTCCAACGCCATGAACAAAGACGCGGCCTCATCCACCGTGGAACCCACTACCACACATGATAAGCCCAAAATACTCACACAAGGTCAGCAGACACTCACGCGTGAGAAGCCCGTGATTCTGTAAAATGCAGGCCTTATTCTTAGGTCCCAAAGCCCGTGCGATATTCTTCCCTTCTTCAGTAGCCAACACCACCCCGCCGAAATTATCGTACACGGCGAGATTGTTGTAGAGGACACACGAGTCCTGGGTGGTTATCTCGACAGGCTTACCGAAGACAGACCAGGCTTTGCCATAGATGGAGTGACAGTGTGCTGCGGCTTTGATATCGGGGCGGGCTTCGTGAATGGCAGAATCTTGGAATAAGTGTGACTGAGTCAGTGGAAGGGGGAAGGGGAGATGTTTTTGGGGCCGTACGGATGAAAAACCCGGCAGCGTTGATGGGCAGCTGAGCCCCATGTGGGGAGACGTGCCCCGTTGGGTCGACAAGAACCAATTTCGATGCCTGGAGGGGGTGTGTGGTTCTTTAGATATGAGCCTCCCATGCTGACGTCTCGGGATACTTGCGGTAATCGAGGAATAATGGACAGCGAGTGGGTTCATCCTATAGGAAATGGAATTAGCGACATAGAGAAGTTTGTGACGAAGCGCTTGTGTGGTTTACCAGTAATAACCGGGGAGGACTGGGTCGCGCACGGTAATGTGTCCAGCGTTTCCATTGCTGTAGCCCATCTTGCCCCAGAAGCGAAATACAGCAGCCATATGTGCCTGCACAGAGCCATGGATGAGATTGATTTAGTCCTGATCAAGGAAATGCGTATCTACCTTAATCCACTCACGCTCAGCGTATGGATCATCAAACTTGGGCATAGGCTCCATGCGAACAGAGCCGTCCTTGCTGCCTCGCCACAGCTTGATAAAAGGGTGCTTAGCATCGAAAGCGCTGCCGTTGCTTGCCACTGGGGCGACGGGTTCTGCTGTAGGGCTCATGATAGTCGCTGGGAAACTGCCTAGGTGTATTCTTCGGCCTATTTATAATAGGGAAAAACAAAGAGGAATTATGAGAAGCTTGGTCACAACTTGGTCATATGGTCTTC
>JABCKO010023862.1:0-25146 GCA_018855915.1 Tephrocybe sp. NHM501043
CCCGCAATTTGTTGCTTAACAATAGCTTTGCCCTGTTTCCAGACTTTGAGATCCTTCTTCCATTGCACATCAAGTGCGGTTTTGGCTTTGTTGAGTATGATATTAGGGGCATGGTTGGAGATGAGGTCAGCTGGTTCCTTTGCTGTTCCATCGATATGCTCAAGAAGTCCATATGCATCAATAGACCACATCAACTTGTCTTTGTAAATGACCCAGTTGCTGCCGGACACGTCAAGTTTAAGAATTCAAAGGAAATCATTGCCAAGTTTGGTAGAAGTCATTTTGGAGAGGGGACAGAGCAGGGTAATTTTTTGCAAGGTAAATCTTTGTTCTTAATCACTGGAGTCAGGGCCCATAACCTATTGAACAAGGTTAAGCTCAGCCAGTGTAAGAATGGACTGAGGTGGCACAACACAGTATGTAAACTATATAAGTGAACAAACGGGGTATCTGCGGGGCAACCACCATCAAGAAATATATGAGTAAGTGGGGCATGCATGCATGTGCATGCGCTAACCAATAGATAAAAATCAATGGTACCAGAATTCATCAACTCTAGGCACCATTGCGTGCTGTGCTTGGGCCAACACGATGGGTTGTAATTCCAACATTACAAGGGTGAATTACAACCAAAGCTTGAATGATATGTGCTGTCACTTATTCACAGGGTCGCGGTTGTTAAGCCTTATAAGGCTGCATCAGTCAGATCTGGTAAGCTTAAAAGATGCATCTGTGGTTGTATAATTCTGAAGGATAGAAAGGCAGGCGTAATACTGTTATATAATTGAAAGGAAGCTACTGAATAGAGATTGAAGATTATTAGATGTTCTTGAAGATGGGTTAATTATATTGACCTATAGAAATCATTCAGGTGCTAGTACCCTTGACCTCATTTATGTGATAGGAAACAGCGACTGAAATTATAATCATTATCATTTCTCTCACAATAGTAGTTCTTCTAGTTCTGCAGTAATTGACTGTCCTTGTCAAGAATGTACAGAATACATCTTCTCAGCCGACGTCGTCCCCATGCTGATCCCATCAAAACTCTTCTGATCCTTCATCTCGCTTACTCCTGCATTACGGCCTGCTTTACAACCACCTTGTAAATTTTTCGAAATAATTGTACGTACGGATCCTGTGTGATGTGATCGAACCTGAGGTTGAGCGTTCGATCCTGGGTTATCTATTCTCAACAAGGATTTCATTTATTTTGATCATGGCAAGCCTTCTTGCCATGGGTAAGCATGTAGTGAACAAATGAATGTAGAATGGGGGCATGAATAAACAAGTAGAGGGAGGAACACGCTTTTGGACAAGCCCGCTCAAGAATCAGCGAACGACCCTAAATAGTGCTGCAACCCCGTTCTTCACAGTCTTCGGCTTCTGTACCTTAGGAAGAGGAGGAAGCTTACTGAGAGTATACTCCCAAGGCTGTCCATAAATAGGTCCTTCAATGGTGAAATTCCACGGTTCGACGTGATTGAAATCCTCATCTCTACTGTCCAAGCATTTACTGAGGTTATCATCAGCGTCACAACATAACATATATGAGGATAACGACGGCTTTACCTCTGATAGTAGAACTTATCATTTCGAACTTCCTCTAATTCCGAAGGGAAGATGCCAAATATGTCGGTTAGCCATGTCTGTATAGCGGCGTGTTCCGCTATGTCGTAAGGGATGAGACAACTTTCCATCGCTGTCACCTTGCATGTTTAAAAAAAAATCACGGAGAATACTGAAAATTTCACCTCGAACTGTCTTCAGAACGACACGATATGCACAGAGATTGATCAAGTCTTCCTCTTCGGGATCTTCGGTAGCACCTAATGACGTTGGTACCACACCCAATGAGGACACAACATCACGAATGAGAGGAGCTTTAGAGTATGTCAGGGCGCCAGACCGCTGTCGAAGTAATGAAGAAACAGACCGAGCATGGGTACAGTAGGCTCGACAGAATGGAGCATTTCGCGATAGGTCGTAAAATTATCGTTATTGACGAACAGGTTTTGCAGAACGTGGAACTGCAACTTGCTGGCACTGTTAACGAGCTGGAGGTCTCATATGTGAGCGGAAATACTAAGAAGAGGGCAACGACGTACGAGGACTGCGCGCTTAAGACGTGTGATGGCCCCATTGGATAATCCTACGAGGATACATTGTGCGCTACTGTAATTTCGCAAGCGTATGCACCGCTGTTACAAAGGCGCATTAGCATTTTGAAAAGCGGAAAAAAAGAGGGGCGGCAACTCACAGCAGAAATGTCCAGCCAAAACTCCAACACTACCTTGCGCTCTCGAGGCGTATGCTCATCCAGTACAGAAAAAGTGACCCAGGAACAAAGCGCCCGCTCAGACTCGATGATGGTTTTAAGAGCTAGGCTGACTTCCATAGTATCTGCCTCCTCCTTCCGCGAACTCTGCTCCTTGAGGTCCCAGTATTTTATCGCATCCTCAGGGTCGACTTGCCGGAATAGTTTCGAAGCATGGAGAGTAAGCTGGCGAGCAAACTCCTCCTTACCAGAAGGAGTATTAAATTGCAAGAGCTGGAGCGCGATTCGAAATTGATCTGTGTCACCATCTACGGGCAATGAAAGGTCCGGTTCATCGATGTAGTTGTTGGGAGGGAGAACCACTCTTCCACCCTGGTGATAGAAATAATTCAGGTCATGTGCTTTTCTCGACCTCCGGCAAAAGGGAACGTCACCCCCAACTAGATTGAGCGCAGTAAGGATGTCGTCGGCCAGTTTTTGAGGAACTTTTCCAACAAGCCTGTCCAGGGCAAACTCTTGAAGAGCCGATAACACTTCACCATCGGCGTCGGGCTTCCAGTAAAGATCGAGCCACAAATATACGGTCTTTGCCACTCGAATCTGGTCATTGACGCGGCTCTTGACCCAGACCTCGAGCTGAAGGGCAGTCAAATTCTCCGCTGGTGCTGTTTCGTCGAAACGCTGAATCAATGCATCCAAGAAGACGCTAGGTGTCGTGAAGAAGCGGAAGCAGACAAAGAACATAGGAATGAAGTCCTGATCGAGAACACCGTCTATTGAGGTTAATATACGCACAAGAGCGGTCAGTGAAGCAGCCTTCACGACGCCGTTATGATCCAGACGGACAGAGAAAGCATCTCCTGAGGGTAGTGGCATATCGACATCCTCTTCGGGATTGTATGGATCAGCGAGGATATAGATCGCAGACCTGCGTGGAAGATAGGGCATGTCTTCGAGCTTCTGTTTGATCTCTGCTAGAAACGACTCCCTTGCAAGAGGGTCAGATGAGGAATTCTCCGCGTCTGCACAGTCCATCACTTTAGGATCCACCAGGGTAGGGGTCGACCCGTACGAGTCAAATTGAGGGGCAAGTGAACCATTCGTTGTGGCTCTTCGACGAACGACTTTCGAGATTATCGTCCCGTACTGTGACTTCCTTCGAGAAGCGAGGTCGTCGGATGCGTCTGCTGTTTCGTCCTGACACTGGGAGGTCAGGAAACCTGCGATTACCACCTCGCTTTTCTTGAGTTCCTCCACAACATCCAATAAAGACTCGCTATCTTCTTGAACGGGGCTAAGGGGCAGACACTGGGTATGAAGTTCTGGAAGTTCTGGAAGAGGTTTACTGGATGCGAGAGCGCGTTCTGCAGCACTGAGGAAGGTGCGCAGTGTTGTGACAACCAGCTCCACATGTTTAAGAGTTGTAGTATAGTCCGATGGCGTGGTTTTCTTGGCCTCCACCTGAGGACTGACGACTGCTCGAAGAAGAGTCTCGGCATGGGTGACAGCAAAATGTGCCACTTCGTATTCGGGTTCATAACGTACACCGTGAGGAAGATCAGCCATGGAGCTAACAATCTGATCTAGGCAGGAGAAAAAGACTTCACAGAGAGGGCGCAGGCCATCGGCGTCAACAGCCCCTTCAAGTGCACGAATGAAGCGAAGGGTGGAGAGAATCGAGGGAAAGGATTTTTCTAAAGAGAACTTCGGGATGCTGGGGCAAAAAAAGCCGGAGGATGCTGGGGCTGGGTCATCACTGTATACAGTCTCTGTCTTTGCTGCTGGAGGATCGTCCTTTAGCTTCTTCACATGCTTTCGAGGACGCTGTGAGCCGTAGTCTTCGCATGTAATTTGTTCTGGCGATGCAGTAGACACGTCTTTTTTAACGACAGATCGGCCGCTGACAGAAGCGAGAGTACGAGCTGCAGGCGCCATTCTTAGACTGAGAGTATTGTGCCAAGAAGGGCCTGCGCAAGAATGGGGGAAGAGAATATGATGGAGGGGTTCCGGTGTAGATTGTTTAAATAAAGATGGGCGAACTGATTGTTCTAGATCACAATCCCTGGCCAGAGCGCGCGTAATTTCCGTGCGGTATCCACCATTGTCCTCTTTAAACAGTGGACAGTGGACAACTTGAAGTACGCCATTAGATATGGAATCTGATCAATTCAAACGGATCCCAGTTCCAGACAGAGTAGACAAACTTGAAGAGCAAAGGTGGCCGGTAAATATAAGTCGATAGCTTTGTTAAGGTTCACGCCACTTCGACTGAACGCGTTTTGATCACAATAAGTTGAGTATCTGCATCCATCCAGAACAGAGGTCAAAGAGGAAAAGTCATTTTGTAATATCCCACTTGTGGTGTTATGCAAAAGGGATAGCTGCTGCTGGGCCCTCAGGCCTCTGCATTGCCTGTTGTCTTCTGGCTGACGAGGCAGTGCTGAGAAGAGTTCGGCAATAAGTCCAAACTTAGATCTGCAAGCACGTGGCTTGTCGCAAGTTATCAGAACACACATACTCTCACTCTGAACTGCTCCTCACAATTTGTAACATATCACTCATCTTACGAGTGTACATCCTAATTTGCCAAACTTTTCAATGGCGAGCTCTAGCAGGTCCGTTCCATCATTGTCATCTCCTGTCCAGCCTCCAATTCTATCTCTTTCAGGATGAGTGATCCTGAGCGCTCCATCAGAGTAACCTGTGAGTTTCATTCCGTCTCAAGCAGTTTAGTTGTCCTAAGTGGTGTATCTATTTAAGTATTCGGAGCCCAAGGTTTGGTAAAGCGGGAGCTTCTGAGCCTCCCAGACCCTTTTGCTGTGCTCACCGTTGACGGTGAACAAACATGCACGACCACCATCATAAAAAGGTCACTGAGCCCTACATGGGAAGAGCACTTTGATATGTGAGCTGCTTGCGACCGCATCTCTCGCGCTTATTTCATTGAACGTTCACCGCCCACAGCACCGTTCGTTCGTCCTCAATGATCGCTATCCAAGTCTTCGATCATAAGAAATTCAAGAAACGCGACCAAGGTCTAGATCACACCTAATTGCTTGTTCTAGTGCCTGATAATAATCTCATGACTGTAGGCTTTTTGGGCGTCCTTAATATACCTGTAGCAGAGGCCATCTCCATTGCAACAAACAACTCGGGCTCACGTTAGTCATCGAGAGTCATCACTCAGCTCTAGTACTAATGAATGATTACAGATGTGGTATCAAAAGACCTTACCATGTCGAGCAATAATCTTCCAGTCTATGGCAAAATCTCGTTCACGTTTTCTTGGACTTCACAACCCCTTCCCTCTGCACTCCCCTCGGTTGCTCCTGAATCTTTCCTGCAACAGCCACAGCAACAGCCGTTAATGCACCCCCCTCAACAACCCCTCCAGCAGCAGCATGATCACCGATCATCAAGCTACGTCGGTCGGCCTGCCAGCTCACATCCTCTCGCACAAGGGCCGCCACCTAGCCACCAACCGAGTCTCGCTCCGCTTACCCTCCGGCAATCCACAAGCCATACTTCCTTAGGCGTCCCATCACGTTTTTCTCAACAATCGGAACCAATAACAAGGTCATCAACAGCTGTTGCTGCTCCTGCGCCCGCCCATTCTGGGAGGATGCTGGACGACGAGAATGGTGTGCCTCTGCCTACAGGATGGGAGCGCCGCGCAGACAATCAAGGCAGGTTTTATTACGTTGACCATAGCACTCGTTCGACCCAATGGCATCGTCCTGGTACGACCCCGCGGCCTCCCGCTCGCGCTGACGGTAATACTAGCGCGCGTTCCAGTATCCCTCAATCCTCTGGAGCAGCAAGCTCTCCATCCACCTCTCAGCCTGACAATCCCTCCTCGACAGGCACCTATGCAGACGTCCCGCTCCCACTTGGGTGGGAGGAGCGTCGAACGCCGGAGGGCCGCCCATACTTTGTCGATCATCACACCCGGACCACAACATGGACCGACCCCCGACGTGCAAATAATCCCCCACCCCAAGCAGTACCCAAGCCAGCCGCGAACCCCAACCTTGGCCCCCTTCCATCAGGCTGGGAAATGCGCCTCACTTCCACTGGCCGTGTTTACTTCGTTGATCATAACACCCGCACGACCTCATGGGATGACCCACGACTTCCTGGCCATGTCGACGACAATGCGCCGCAGTACAAGCGAGACTATAGAAGGAAGGTTATCTACTTCCGCAGTCAACCAAAGATGCGGGTTACGGCTGGAAAGTGTGAACTGAAAATACGTCGTACTCGAGTCTTGGAAGACAGTTATGGTGCTGTTATGGCGTTGACCGGCGAGGACCTCAAGAGGCGGCTAATGGTGAGCTTCGAAGGCGAAGATGGTTTAGACTATGGCGGTGTCTCAAGGTAAGTGCTTGCTGTACTTCGACTTCGCTTGGAATCTGACTCCCTTTATAGAGAATGGTTTTTCCTTCTGTCACACGAGATTTTCAATCCTAGTTATGGGCTCTTTGAGTACTCAACGCACGACAACTACACACTCCAGATTAACCCCGCCTCCGGTATAAATCCCGATCACCTTAGTTATTTCAAGTTCATCGGTAGATGCCTTGGACTCGCTATTTTCCATCGAAGATTCCTCGACGCCTACTTTGTCCCTAGTTTCTACAAGATGATTTTGTCCAAACCCATGACTTTAGCTGACCTGGAGAGCGTGGACGCTGACCTACACCGATCGTTGCTTTGGATGTTGTAAGTCATTGTATACATAATCTGTCTTCAACGAGATGCTCAATTTCCGAATTTACAACTCAGGGATAATGACATTACGGATGTCCTGGATGAGACGTTCTCACTCACTGAGGAGCGATTTGGAGAAATGGTCACCATAGAACTCAAGCCTGGCGGGGAGGAGGTGCCCGTCACAGAGGAGAATAAGAAGGAATACGTTGACGCAGTCGTTGCGTATCGCATCTCGAAGCGGGTGAAAGAACAATTCGATGCTTTCATGGAAGGTTTGCTCGAGCTTATTCCCGCTGATCTCATTGGCGTCTTTGACGAACGAGAGCTTGAGCTTCTCATCGGTGGCATGTCCGAGATTGACATGTGTGTCCCTTCAACTACTTCCATCATTGTTTTATAACGTCCATTACCCAGGGATGATTGGACCAAGTTCACCGATTACCGTGGTTACGAGAAGACGGACCAGGTCATTGAATGGTTCTGGCAATGCATTCGATCCTGGCCTGCGGAAAGAAAATCACGTCTGCTTCAGTTTACAACCGGCACTTCGCGGGTTCCGGTAAATGGCTTCAAGGACCTGCAAGGATCTGATGGCCCACGACGATTTACCATCGAGAAATCAGGAGACCCACAAGGATTGCCCCGCAGCCATACCTGTTTCAATCGTTTAGACTTGCCTCCCTATCAGGATTACGAAAGCCTGGAGACGAAACTTATATTTGCTATCGAGTGAGCCCCCTCCAATTTGTGCACTTGAGCAGTAATTGACATTCCTTTCGCGCAGGGAGACGGAAGGCTTTGGACAAGAATAATTTGCTCGATGTTACCCCTCTACCCTTTTTATTTGTGTACCTGATGACTTGACGGATCTGCACCATCTTAGTCTACGCTTTACTTCCCAGTCACTTCTGAACTTACGTCTTTATATTCTCCAGGAGGATTCTGCTTCATTTTTAAAGGACTTTGCGGAATCTTACAATATACGTGCTCCCCGATTGTTCCCAAGGAGGACTAGGGTCATGGATAATTTGTCGCAAGTAGTCTGAAGTCAGGGCATGATTTGTGGCCAACGCGTTGCGTATGGGTAATTAAATGCGAAGCCGTTTGTAAGCTTTTACAACCTAGACTCGCAATTGTAATCATTCGGGTTACAGTGATCAAGTACAAATCCTAGCTAAGTTTCATGAAAACGAAAAAAAACCTATCACGTCTGTTAAAGTGTCGTGGACCACAGGCCTTGGAAAAAGGTTGGCCATATACGAGGTGCTCAAGCAGAGCTCGACACAACGGTTCCATTGCTAGGAATCACGCCACCACTGGAGGCACGACGTTTACAGCAGGAACGCCGTTGGAAGAGAAACTTCCTGAAGGAACAGCATTCGCTGGAACACCGACAGACAAACCGAATTCGGGCGAGGCGGAGATCTCGGGGTGGAGGGAGCTGTATGCCCCGAATGCCGCGGAGTATGCATTGTTGACCGACGTCTGGGATGTGGCGTCAACCCAGTTGGAGCCAGTCTGGATGACGGTATGACTACCGACGTCATTGTCAGTGAACCCCCAATCGTTGTTGCTAAGCAAACTGTCCGAGTTGATGATGCTTCCGAAGTGGCTTACGATGTTGGAGTCGAAGCCAACATGATGCCCAGAATTGTGCCTTATGTCATGGCTAAAGCTCCCAAGGCTGCTGTGACGTTGCTCAAACACGATGACCTGAGTCTCGACATCGCAGATTTGTTCAGTAATGATCCTTTAAGGATGCTCAACAAGATTCAGAAAGCTCGACAAGATTTCTGACCTCTTTGCCATCTCTTGGAGGAGAGGACGACGAGACGCTGTTGGATGATCTCGATCTGCTAGGTGTGGCAGACTACTTGGTTGACAACAGTCTGGCTGAAGTGTTGAGAGCCATCAAAGTTGCCACTGCCGTAGAAATTATCGAAATTGTCGAGGGAAGAGAAACCACCCCAATGATTGAAGGAGGGGGAGTCAGTACGAGGAGCTAAATGACACAACGAAGAGAATCGGTCAATCGCATTCTTGAAGCTGTGAGAAATCTTACACAAGGCAAGCCTGTTTTTAGGTATGGGCTTTGGGGCAGCACCAGTGACCAAGGCAGATACCAAAAACAGAAAGGAGAAGGTTTTTGAGAACATCAGGATTGGAAGATAACGTCGAGTTATAGGACTGGCTGTGTAGGTGAAGTCAGCGCAACTACTTCCGACTTTGATACCAAAAACATACTAAGGAAGTAAAATGAATGAGCGGTGGTGGCAACCTGGCCGAAGGTACGAAAGCGAAAGCAATAGAGACGAAAAACGAAGAGGTGGGACTGAAGAAATCTCATGGTAGCTTGACTCATTTTATAGAAATCTGTAAGGAGGCTGTGGTAGAAAATAGAAGTTAGGCTTAAATCAGCTGCGAGGAAGAAAGTAGAAAGAATACCGAAAAAACGGTACTTGATGCTGGACGTCGATTCTTTCCTAGATACCTGATCTACAGGTTCGATGTTCAGTAGATCTAAATCTATTTTTATGCTTTTCAAAGCCAAGACGTCCGGCCACGTTCTCATCGTCACTGAGCTGAGTGTTGTGCGTGAGTCCAGGCATAAGTCATCTACACTGATTGGGTGGGTCCTTCATAAAGTCCAGGTTTCTTGTTCAAGAGATTTCTGGATGCGGCCGATGAGATAGTTATTTTGGCCCAGGCCCCAAACAACCCGCCAAGCTTTGGAAGTGTTCTTCTCAGATGTATTGGATATGCCAGATAGCACGAATATGGGTAGAAAGCCACAACAACTTGCATCAAAGATACCCCACCCTTACCAGTTCAGTGGATAAAATCACCTCACTGTTGGGGCAATGCATGCAGATAACGAATAGAGTTTCCGGCATATGACTTTGCCTAGTGATAGGAAGAACGCCCGTTACAGTTACAGCCATTCACGGAGGAGCGCTTGCATAACTCGACAGATGGTAACAACGCAGAGAAATTGGGCGGATGCCATGTTCAAAGGGAGAAGAGAAGTTCCAAATTAAACGGTTAGAGAGGCTATCGTTTGCGTCTATATCGAATGCAACAGTGTGGGCAAAGAGCGCTGCAGAGTTACTGGCCAGTGGCATTTAGTTCAGTTACATCCGACCAAGCTTAATAAGCATCCTTCCTAGAATGGCAATTAGAGAATGGTGGGATCGTCCTTGACTTGGTCCACCATCTGCCCAGCGCTGGGCGTGTCGCGATGGCTATCGACAAAAACGATCCAACCGACTTACTGCAGACCGTCAGAGGAGAGACTTCCTTCTTTCGCTCTATAACACGCGCTCGCCCTATTGGAATGCACCGCCACTTTCACGTCATCGCCATCCAGAACACGATACACAGAGACACGGACTGCTGGGTGCCCATTGACGAAGTGTGGTCGAAGTTGAGATCGTGTTATGACTTGGATGCGCTTGAAGCAATTGTAAGAGCTGTTGTTGTATTTATGAGCCAATAAAGTAACCATCCCCAGGATTTAGAAGCCGAGGGTTACGAATCACCCAAAACCAACAAATCTACTCCAGTTTCGATACCCTCACCATCACCATCACAAAATCTTGCAGCACATCCGTTTTTCCGTGAAGAATTCGCGTTGCCCTACGATGAAACTATCGAATCCATGGTAGCTGAACGTCGAATCCGAGCCACAGCCTCCCCCTCGTCTTCCCCTGAGGCATCACCGCCGCTGGAACCACGAAAGAAGCGCAGTAGAACTAAGCTTAGCATGGCCGGATTGGTCGGAGGCGATAGTGATAGCAGCGCGTTAACCCAGGAGAGTGGTGACGAGGGCGACGGTGGCGTCAGTTCTCAAAGAGCAAGTAGTGTTGTCACCGCAACAGACCAAGGTACAGATCATGTAGAAGATGAAGATAGTGAGATGCGTGAACCATCAAGAGGTATGTTCGACTTGATAAACTATCCACTGCTCGGGTTTGACATCGTCTTAGCCCCTTCAACTTCACCGAAACCCACGAGAGGTCGTGGCGGGAAGTTCACAAAGAAGGGAACTGGTGCTCGAGGTAGAGGCGGAAGCAGAGGAGGCACTGACGCAGCAACCTCTAGTCGCCCAACAAAGAAAAGAAAACGATGATACACCATTTAATTTTTTGCTTTCTGACACGATACTTCTAATACATTATAAGTCTGTACAATTGCCCTGCCCTACACCATCTCTGCGTCGTGGTTCCTGGCCTTGTTCCTCCGTTCGATCAAGAACGCATCTATGCGAGCCTTGAGCTCCACGTCTAACAAATTTATCAATTACAATTTCCAAATAATCAGGGTGCAGTTACTAACCGGGTATCACATCTTCTATCTTCAATGGGGCACGGTTGAAGGGATCGGTGGTGTCGGACAACAAGTGCGACCTGATGGTCGATCGGTCGAGAACGTTGTTCGAAGTCGGCAGTCGGACAGGATCCCGCATAACCGTTGCCAGAATCGGGTCTAGATCAGGGATTGAAAACCTGAAATGCCAGAGGTCCAGAGCAGACGTTACTCACCTAGATACTCATCTGGGATGTCCCCAAGGTCCTCGTCTTCTGCCTCCATCGATAGCCTCGCTTCTTCAACTTTGTTCACAAACGCTATCAACTGTTCGATCTCCGCGGCCGTTTTCAAGTTCGCGCGGAAGGCGATCCCAGCAGCGCTATCGAAGACACTCTTGGAGAAGCTACGACCATCATTCGCCACAGCACGGATGAATTCCGGCTGATCACTCAAGTTTAAGAATACCTGAATGATATCGGTGAGTAACGCCCTGGGGTCGAATTTGAGCTTCTCCGCGTCTTGGACCTTGAGCTCTTGGTATTTAGGGCCAGCTAGGGCGACGAGGTTGTAATCCAGCATGGCAGCTAGCTTGTCAACGATTTCCGGCATCATGAAAGGCGCCTTTGTTTCAGCTGTGAACACCTTCAGGAGTTCGACCGTAGACCGACTGAGCGTCGTATAACTGGATGCATGGCGCTCCAGGGAGCGAAGTGTATTCTCTCGCTCGCGACGGTATTCCGACGACTTCGTATTCCATGTTGCTAGATCTTTCATTTCTGTCTGTATTTCGTGGATCTGGAGAAGTTCGCTGAATGATTCGTCCATGAGGTAAGTGACATCGTTGATCATCAGGTTAACGAATCGTATGAATTTGTCAACGTTCCTGGTTATTGGCTTCATCAAAACCTTTACATGTCGGCACAACATGTCACTTACTTGGCTTCGATGCTGAGTGCCTCCCGATGAGTCGGATTGTCCCAAACAACTTTCAAGATGTGGGAGATATTGCGCCTTCAGAGGGTAAAGATCATCACTGAAAATAAGCAAAATCATACACACCGAGCATCTGGAAGGGACGATCAATATATGAGCGCACTGAAGGATGGCATAAAAACGCACTGAATTTGTCATAGAACTGTGAACTTGCTCCCGTTTGTTCGACCTCTAAAAAAAAAACAAGGTAAGTGATTGCAAGTTTTCATCAAGAAATGGTAAATCTGCACCGATATAGAAATGCATCAGCGCCGGCATCAAGTACTTAAGGGCTAATGGACTTGTATTCAAAAGGTTGCCCAGGATACCATGACGCTCGTATCCGTAGCCCCAGATACTCATGAACAGTACCTAATCAATGATTAGTATGCAAGCACTATGAAAGGCGGTGTTCAACATACATCGTTAATCTTTGATTTCAGAAAAGGATTTTTGATGTACCACGTCGAGTTCAGGAATGTCAGGATAAAGATCATGAGCTCATTCCTTCCCGCTTGTTCGAATTTCTCGGGAGAGGTTCTTCCCAGATTCCGTTAGTGTATATACAAAAAAAAGATTGTAAGAATCGAGCACGTACTGTACAACGAAGAAGAAATAGTCGACGATATCCTCAATAATATATTCTGGGAGGACACGGAAAGATATGGGCACTTCTTGAGGCAAAATGATCCTGTGAATACGTTTAGATTGAGCCCTTGAAACACAGTGCGAAGACGCTGACTGAGCGGGAGGATTGGGATGCGTTTTCTTTGGGTCAACCTGTCTGATTACCCATGTCGACAAAAATATTGTGAAGCCAAGCGAACGAGAGGCAAATTCTGGGTCGCTAAGTTGAGCTTGATATGCCAGTTGTTGAATACGGATCTTGGCCTGCTCGGTCTGCGCGCCCATAGTTAATAATGAAGTACAGAGGGCGCCGGAGCTTGACTGACTTTGATTTGATTGAGCGCAGCCTCCACACGAGCTTGCATTGGTGACTTGAGTGAAAATCATTGGTTGAGTGTCAAGGCCGTTGAACGAGCGCAGCTTACCCCCCTCCAAGATCCATCGCCATTGATATGGTCAAGATGCCTCTTCAAATCATCTAGGTGCTTCGCAAGGTTGTTGAACGATTGTATTGTCTTCAAATAGCCGTAGTGACTCATCGTGATGGCGAGATAGAAAATGTTTGAGATAAAATTGGGCTCCGGCGCTGCGTCAAGGTCACCATAAGTTTAACAGAAAAATAGAAGCTACCAACCCGCTGGATTCTTATTGGCATTTTCCCACTCAGCAGCTTCATCGCTGGTTGCCTTAATACGAGTCTCCTCTTTCAGATCAATGCGAGAAGAGCGAGCATAGAAGAAAGGGTCTATGCGATCCATCTGGGAAGTCTCAGCAATAACCATGCAGTTCAATAGGATCAGCACACACCTTCGAGTAGTTGGCGTCCATGAACGGTTCAGCAAACCCAAGGAGGATCGTCTGTAGGTTGACCATAAAACAATCAGAGGATACTGTGTCTGGATCAACCTACAGGCACCAATGCTTCAGGTCAGCAAGGCGAAAGACAAGGAGGCCGCGGCTTACATGCGTCCCAGCTCTCCTCGAGTTCAAGGCTATAACGCGAGCAAAGAATTGTAAGACGGCTTCGCGTGGTTCTGGGCCTGCTCTGACCAGGGTATTGAATACTTGATAAAGGGAAGACTGGTTTCCATTAGCATCACTGAACAATTCAAATAATTTAGGCTCACTTGTAAACTCTTTAAAGTGGCGCGCAAGCTTGCGAAAGAAGACTCGACATCCTCCCTACTCCGCTTATCCGGGTCAGAAAAGTATGACTGACCCAGAGCAGGCTGTTCAGCATCACGAAGGTTAGGCCGGTGGATGGAATTTAACGATGTAACGTACCCATTCTCGAGAAAACACGCCCAGACGCAAGAGGGGCCCAAGGATTGCCACTCTTTCGAAATTCGGTGCCGTGACATTCGAAGGATTCCACTCTTCCATCCTGGTTATCATTGCCGCGATGGCCTTGATTGACACGAGAGCTTCCAGGCCACCTACAACACCTCTCCAGCTTGTATCACCACCGCCAAGCCCCTCAGGACGGAAGAGAGACTCATGGAATAACAATGCTTTGACAACTGGGCCAAGGACACCGTCGAGCTCATTGTCGGGCTCAAACCGACGTGCGAGGTCCTGCAGGAATTGATCAATATCAGAAGGTGTGAGAGCATTGGGGGATCCGTTGCGTGTCGAAGAAAGTGGGTCAGAAGCGGAGAGGGCCAGCAAAGCCGCAACGAGTTCCAGTGGGCCAAGTGGACGACTAGATAGCGGAATCGGTGAAAGTAAGTGTTGATTAAAGTGGGGGGGACGTACCCCGAAGGCTGAGGGAACATTTCTGGCTCTTGTAGAGTAAGTCCGGTATAGCTGATGATGAGTTCACGCAACTTCTCTAGTCGCACCAGAGCTGTTTGAGTGTCAGGAGGTGAATATCCCTATACAACCTGGTCATTCTTTTTGAATAGACGGATTTCATCCTGAACCACGCGCCTTTTTGACAAGAGCAGACTTGATAGCGTTGACACGTTTCCAGGCTCCAACAAGATATTCGAAGGTCGTTTGTTGGGCCGGAAGTGATGCAAGTACGGGAAGGTATTCCAAATCATCACTATTCACTAATGAAATTTCATTCTAAGAGGCGATTCGTCTGACTCACGACATGGCACCAGGATCCAGTTCAAGACGAGCAATTAAGATTCGGTCGGCTATATCTGCATCCAATGGAGTGTTCTCTGAAGATAGCGATCCATGAGCGCGGTTTCATAATAGTCTAGAAAGGTGGCGGTCATACTCAGGCCTTCTGATTCAAGCTCTTCCGCCAATTGCTTCAACCACACCGTCTCATAAGCCGATCCTTCTGCTACGGATTGCTGAACGCGTTTAAGTATTGACTTTCCATCATCTGATACTAGACGGATCGCACCTCTAACGTCGTCTTAAAAACAAAACTGACAGTATCATGCTCCCAGACCGCGAGATCAAATTTCACAGGGGCCTTTTTCTTTATTGGCGCTGGTGGAGGAGCTGGAGATGGAGTCGGTGCCGACCTCTTAGACGATGATGGCGTAGGAATGGGTTTGGGAACAACAGGCTTGGACTGTGGAGGTAATGGAGTGCTAGAAGACGCAGCAGGGGACACCCGCCCCGAAGTTTCTGTGCTTTGTAGCTTCGCTAACCGTTTGAGACGAATCTAGATTATATTTAGTGGTCTCTGCAGTGATAATATGAGCGACATCGAGCTTACACGCTCAGCATCTTCCTGGGGAGTGCTAGGGTTCTCACTCATACTGATCTTGAAGTCCGAAGCTAGATGGGCTGAAAGAGGTAGGCGGTCAATTACAAAGCGCTTTGGCAAGCCAGGATCAAGTGGACAGGATCAAGTGGAGGATTTAGCGGCACGTGGTCTTCTTGACTTGTAATTGCTCCAGTTCTCCCAACGACCATCCCGATGTTTCTCGGCCGGCTGCTTGCCAGCCCTCTGTCATGGTCGACGCCAGCGTCTGTAGTTGTTAACCGACTTTTCTCGACAACGACCGTTGCTCAGGCGGGCTATAAAATGAAGTCGCATTCTGGCGCGAAAAAGCGGTGGAGGTCACTCGCGTCAGGCGTAGCATTCAAACGCGTGAGTACCTATCTACACCTCGAACTAGAGAATATAAGCTTATGTTCCAAATCCGATAGGGGAAAGCTGGTCATTCACATTTGAACACCTCCAAACGACCTGGCAGAATCAACCGGCTTGGTCAAACAGCCTACGCAACCGACACTCAGGCAGTCAAGCTGAAGAAACGTCTACTGCCGTATGGCTCTAACTAACGTATGCTGGTAATATAAACTAGGTAAGACCATTTTCCAATATGACGGGGCCTTTCTGACTTGTATTCGACAGACGGACATATATCCTATCTATACAAACTCTAATTCGTTGAACCGATGTTCATCGCACATTATCTCCGCAGGTTTTGTTAAGAGCATTTCTGAAACCATAAGTATACGCATACGTCAACAGCTTCAACAGCCAGCGTTTTATAGCAGCCATGAACCATTTAAACCCTCCAAGCCCAAGAGGACCATAGACAGCTTCCATGCCTCTTTTTCTCGCATAATTCTGCCCCTATCAGGAAACGGAATCTATCGTTCTATTTCTTTCGCTACTGCGGCCAATATCGCTGCCGCTGTCAACTGGTTCGAGGTGGGAAGAAGGACCTGATATCCTTTTGGTCGGTATCAAAAGCTACACTGCCAATTCCACCTTTCTGACGGACCTAGAGACATAGCCTGAGTGTGCCTCATGGATAATAACTGTCTGCACTGACAATGTTATCTAGGTGTTTGCACGAATTCTGCTTAACGATCTGAATGAGCGCAATACGGGGATCATTTTCAATATCCCCCTGGTCTCTCTGTCCAAACTGTGGTGTAAGCTCATCATCAAGAACGATCGAGCAAATAACCTACAGCCACTTTGATTGTGACAAGCGTCCAACCCGTATTTTTCAACCCTCTGTGAATCGGCTCAAATTTGTTCCCGTCACGAATTACGAGCTCTGCAATGAGCTCTGCAATGAAAATGCTATGGCTTACGAAAGCGACATGCATATCGGTGGTGCCCTCCTTTGCTGCTCTTGTCACATAGGGGAAAATGATGTCGTCAATGACATTTCTGGCGCGCCTTGCAACGTCATTTAAGCTCTCGCCATCTGGGTATTTGTCCGACCTGTTGTATGCTCGAATGTATAAACCTTGTGCTATGTGTTCATCGAAGGAAAGGCCTGGGCGCTTCCGAACATCATAGGACTGGCCCTCGCCTTGTCCAAAGTTTTGCTCACAGAGGAGGGGCGACGCTTCCAGAGGCACAAAGTTCGACTGACCTTCTTGCAGGGCTTTCGCGGTCAACAAAGCACGTTCGAGTGGAGACGAATGTATTGCGGTGAGTTTGGTGCTCGCGAAAGAACTCGCGAGCGCTTCTGCTTGCTGTTTGACGTCAGACAAGTGGTTGTTTGCCACGATTATGACTTACACGCATTCCTGCATGTGTGAAGTTAACTATGAAAAATGCGCCATGTTGAGGTGAAGATTTATTACCATGATTGGATAACTTTGAATTTTTCCACCCAGCCCATATAGAACCCTGTCGTACCTGTGAGTCAGTGGAAGTCAGATTCAAATAGTAGAAGGAATCACAAACCAAGTTGTCCGTTGACTCTCCATGCCTGATCTATTTCCTCTCAATAATACGATCTCATGAAAACATGAAAGAGCCTCACAAATGTAAACTTGACGGTGACAGAGTCACTAGGGTCCATCATTGAAGCTGGTCATGGGTTAGGTGTAAGCGCCAGCTTAGCTCAGCTTGGCCTTTCGGCGTCAATCGCCCTTGGTCAACGGCTTACGTGGACAATCAATTGGACTTGTCCTTAACTCAGCCACAAGGACCTGTAGGCAGTGTAGCCGCGTAAGCCCTGCTTCTTATATCCCACTTTCTTTTATTTCCCTCACTTACACCCATTGAACATCATATCATGTCCTCCAACAAAGACTCTCAGCTTCTTTCTATCGGCAAGCAATGCTCGCATCCCTCCTGTCTCCTCATCGACTTCCTCCCTTTCCATTGCCAACATTGCAAGGAGTCTTTCTGCCAGGAGCACTTCAAGGTCGCCGCGCATAGCTGCTTGAAGTATGACGAGAGCAAGTATAACCGTGTAGCGCCTAATTGTACGTTGCTCCAAATGCGGCGACTATTCATCGACTAATAGCAAATCATGGCACAGGCCCTCTTTGTGATACTCCAGTAGCAGTTCGCCCGGGACAGGACCCAAACGACAGAATGGAGGACCATATCACCAAGGAATGCTCCGTCATGACTGGCAAGTCTGGCAAGACAAAAACTATGCCAGTGTGCGCTCGAGGAAACTGCAAGAAGGCGCTGATCCAACCCATCACTTGCGACGTAGGTACTGCGTTCTCTTTGATTTACCCAATGACTTATCTATCCTGCTTAGAAATGCCGTAATCAGTACTGCGCAAGCCACCGATTCCCTTCAGATCACAACTGTACACCACCTCCTGCCCCCTCCACTTATCGACCTGCGGTGTCCAATCCTTTCAACAGTGTCAATGCAAAGAACCTGAACACCAAGGCTACAGCTGCAGGTGCAGCCACTATGGGGGCAGTCAAGAAGGTTGCCGCTTCTGCGAAAGTTGCATCACATAACCTCAAACCCGCATCGACGTCTTCAACACCCGCCGCTGTAGATACCAAACCCAAGGGCCCCTCATCACATTCGAACCCCTTCTCCAAGACTGATCGGTATTTGACACTTTCTTTGCCCTTTCCAAGTAACGACTCATAATCTACAGCGCTTTCCCGTCACATCCTATCTCTAACGATACCTTGACGACTGCTACAAACCATGATGCTGATAATGAACCCAATCGTACCAATACGAAACCCTTATCAATTTCAACGCCGCTCATCGACTACAACGCATTTGTACCACCATCCATCTTTGCATGCGCCTGAACAACGCACCCCCTCCATTGTATTCGCCAACTGGGACTGGCTCTAATTTCTATCCATAACTATAAACTAATGTAGGAGGGCGAAGGCCGAGAAAGAAAGCAAACTCAGGGCGATGGAGGCACGCGCCAAGAAAGGTGTATGTAGCAAATTTTTTGAGGGTGTTCGAATGCCAGCTTACATGGCAGATATCTAGCTGCTGAGTGAGGAGGAGAAGGCTATCTTGGCTGCCGAACATAAGGCAGCGGCAGAGAAGAAGGATGAATGTGTGATCATGTAGCCCGTCGACATCTATGTATGTACATGTATACCTTTGTCTTCGCCTCTGTTATGTTCAAAGGATTCGGATTGCAACAAAGTCTTTCAATAGTCTTTTCTCTTGACAGAATGCGATCTTTTCTTGTTGTGCGTTTACTAAATGTCACTTCTGACTAATTGGGACCAAGAAGACATAATTCTATCGTACAGAAAAGATCAATTGCCCATGCTGGGCTCTTACTTGTGAGTAGGAAGCAAAACACTCAAATCCTTCTCACACTCTACCCACTCTCTCCTTGCCACCTCAGCTCGCTGAGGCGAGCGAGGCTCAAAGGCAGCTGGGAAGCTGAAAGGTGCGTTGGTAATCTAAGACACGAACAAACAAGGCGTCAGGAGGGGCAAGTGAGAAGTTGTATCCTATCACGAACATCTCCATTGAAGGCTGCATCACTGTCGTCGTACTTGAAAGGCAGGTCAGTCTTGGGATCGTCTGTTCCACGGATATTGAAGGTCCACAATAGTGTGGCGACGTCGATCCACAGCGATCGCTCGGCGAAAATGGCGCCCGGGCAGACTGTCGTTGCAGCAAGTGAGCAAGTCACAAAAGCACATTAGCTTGAAGAAGACTGACTCCGTCGCCCAAACCCAAAGGCACTTGTCTCATAATTTGATTTCAATTTGCCGTCGGCGTCAAGGAAGCGTTCAGGCTCGAATCGGTCATGGTCCTCGAACCTGGACTGATCGTGTTCGATGGCCCTTTTGAGGTAAGTCATTCAGAAAGTCCACAGCGGTGTAAGATGAGGTTACCATGTTACAGGAAAGATGATGCTCCCTTCTGGGATATAATACTCTTGACCTTGGTATTGGATTACGGTGCTTGTAATAGATTGATGGGGCACACCAGACCGAACTAAGTGTTAAGAAGGGTTAAATGAAAGAGTGGCACAAGAACAAGAACATTGAGAATTACCGGCAGGACGCCACCGCAACACCTCTGTAATGCTCAGAGTATCAAGCCATGCCCATATGTATGTGAAAATCATGAAACACCATACCACGAACTATAGCCTCAATATAGGGAAGGAAAGGTCGATCCTTGAAGGAAGGCATGCGGTCCACTCCCACGACAATGTCAAGCTCGCGTTGAGCAGCAACAATGAAATTGGGATAACGAATGCAGGCGAGGATAAACATATGCAGAGAAATGGTCGTCTGGTAGGGCACGATTAAAAAGGCAGCAGCAGAGAACCTGAAAAATTTTCACCGTTTCAATGGCCGCCTAAATATTATGAGTTGGTATGGAATCACTCAGATGATAAGTGGGCTCACAGAGGCGAATTGCTTTAGTAATTCGCGTTGATCTCCTTCAGGCTTGTCTTTCCTCGCAAAAGCGGCGGCCCATCTGAGCAGGAACGTACTGTTAACCTTCCATTTTGTGCGTACCTAGGGAAATACAAACGTGTTCATTTCCGATGCTTTGCCTGTAAGAGCGTGATCGACAAGCTCATTGTAAAAAGCGTTTTCTCGCTCGCGGAATGCACGTGCGGTTGTCCTCCACAGCATGGGTCCAGGGATCCAGTCCAGGAAAGGAAAGAGATTCAGAATGCTTGCATTAGGTGTGAGGAGACGAACTGATTCCTCGAGGTTCTAATCACGAGAAGTTAGTAAAATGATATATAAAGATGGCTTGAAACCTCTTGTAACTGACAACCATAAGTGCCTTGAGTTCTTTCTCCTGGCCTGTCCGGCTGTGTAGGCCAAAGGTAGCTGAGAGCACGACACTTGCGGAATATCTGACAAGACAAAAGGATTTGCACGAGGTCTCAACAGAGCCACCGAAGAAAAAGACGCATACCGTTTCATATGGTTCCACCAGTCTTTTCCACCATCGTTAAGGAGGTTATTGATGTTGAGTAAGGCCTCAAACCCTTGCAACAACTCTGTCTTCCCGGCCCGCACATCGGCCATGACTCCGGCGGTCAACTTTCGAGCGATCGCATGAGATTCGTTGTCCTCACTAAGAGCCCAATAACCATTGTTAGGGTCTACGTGCTGACGCTGCAGGTATCGTCAGACAGTTTCTCTGCATGCAAGGAAGACCGACATGGCTTACTATGTAATAAAAAATTGGACGGGTGGAATTCTTAGCTGAATGCTTTTCAAGCAGCTCCCTTGCGACTTTCTGATTGCCTAATAAGATGAGGGGCTGTTGCAGCGAATGAATGTCGGTGCATAAGAAATAAGCGCCGAGAGCGCTCACAAATCCAATCAAGTTTAACGAGACGAGGCCTCCATACTCCTCAAGTATACGTCTAAAATATGTCGCAAGGTGCTGATGATAAGTATTGTGTCAATATCCGCAAATTGTCCAGGAGAAATATTAAGAACGTACAGTGGTGGGAACTTCCAACACATTGCCCAGAATCGGTAGTCCTGGTGGACCAGGAGGTAGCTTGCGACCATCCAAAGATCGACGAGCATAGATGCATCTGGCCACAGCAATAAGGGCAATTGTGATACCAACGATAGCGAGATTTGGGGAGGTATCCAGCATACTGGGGTTTTCAGGAATGGTTATGTGATGTTTCACAAAGAAATGGAATTGTCAGAAAGTCCAGAGAAGGATGTGTGAATATATGTGACCTCATCAAGATGTCCACGATATTTCATCATTCCTGAAGGCTGACAGCACCACTCGGCGCTAAAGCTCGAAAAACAGCATGTAAAGAATCTAAATGGAATTCGGGTCCTGTCGTCGGTGCACGCTGCTTGCACTGAATAAAGCAACGCTTGTCAAGACAGGTCAACAGATACTGTAAGAATGTGTATGGTAGAAACCGCCTTGGGAGCATGTCACCCGGAAACAGTGCGACGTTAGAAACCCTCTCATCAGAGAACATGACAACTAATTTTTAGAAACCGATGTACTTAAGTATAGAGCCTGAGCACAGTATGGGCGTCGGCGTCAAATGAAGGCAGACCTCGTGAGGTCCTGAGGAAAAAGAGAGCTGCAACGTCTGTAAAGAAGTTCATCGATGCAGAGATATAGAAAAGCCCCGAATCATTTGTTCGCTTGTTTGTCGAATTCAAGATACAAGCCCAATGAATTGCGAACAGAGGCAAACAGCCGTCCGAACCCTAGACGTCGAGCCACAGGAGATGGCTTCCGAGTCGCCACTCGCTTGAGACTTCCTCTTTTAAGAATGTGAGAAGGAAGATGGCCCAAGGATGGGTTCGCCGCTCGATCTGTTCGGTGGCGACCTTGGAGAAAGAATCCAGGACAATCCAGAACGGTGGATAATTACTTCCGATCCAGGAGCGTCTCGGATGGAAGGTTGAAAGCCGTTCATGTCTTTTTCCGTAGGAGGAACTTGTGAAGAAGATGGAAAATTGAGAAGTAGCATGTTGTACATGTTGTAGTGAATCATGATGGTCAGCTGACAGCACAGCTTACTACGGTTCTCACCGAACTGTATATATATCGGACCAGTATCTGAATTGTAATCAATTCAGATATGTGCCTTTTGTAGAGGATGTAAAGCCATCGTGGTCTGGTCCCACAGGCGTCTTACATTATCTGAATTGATTGGGTTGGGAGTTCAACCTTCAACCCCAGGAGATTGCAAAACCTGGTGGTCAAATATGGAGTATCATGAACGACCTGATTTGAACCCCTCAAAGGGTTCAGGTGCACATATAACTCTCTCAGCATGGTTGGTCATCCCTCAAAAAGGGATTTGCCGCATCACATCACATTGCCCAGTCACAACCTCAACTGACACAATTGGAGAGTGTAAGCCCACAGCTTACTATGGTTCTCACCAAACTATATATATATTGGACCAGTATCTGAATTGTAATCAATTCAGATATGTGCCTTTTGTAGAGGGTGTAAAGCCATCATGGTCTGGTCCCATAGACATCTTACACAGCAAGTACAACTAAAGTGCAATTATAGGGTCATGTCAATACTTTCAACTTTTAAGTTGAGGGACCCATGAATATGAAATTTGATTCAGATGCAAGAAATACTTATGTGTGGCAGTCAGGAGAATAGGGCTTTATTAACAAATCAGGCAGCTATTCAAACTCCCAGCATTCAAACGAGTCAAATGGATTTGGCACCTTGCCACTCCACAACTCCTCCAGCTCCATGCATAATACTTGAGTATGTCTGAGTGGCCCAATGTTGGGTTTGTGGTTACAGCTTTCCAAGAATGGACACATCTTGTGTGAGGCTTGATCAGTACTTTCAACATTTTCTTCCATATCTGTCACATGCATGAGACAACCATGTCTGACCAAGGAACAACATTACAGGAGTTGTTGCAACTGAAGCAGAGTAGATCAAGAAACAGACCTTAGATACACTACATGGGCTTTAGATTATCTTCATCTGGCCAAGCACAAGAGCCTGGTGTGGCTTACAGCAGAACTGATACTGCTACATATATATCATACAGCAGCTGGACAGGCATCTGTTCAGTTGTCTCACCTTTTGGCTGTATAGGTTCTCATGTGAGTGCTTGGGATCATACTTACAATCTACTCCTTACATTTGTCCATAGTATACAATCAGAAAGCTTTCAAATAGCTTTCCAGATACACAATCCACCTTGTCTTGTTGTGTATTTACTGGCCCTTTTAGAAGAAGAAACAACATTGGTGGATAAAGGGAAGACTTAATAATAATCAAGATTGGCATGTGCAGACAGAATGGAACCTTTGGTGATTGGGAGCCTTACTTGGGCACATGAAGCAAAATATTCAAATCCTTCTCACATTCAGCCCACTCCCTCCTGGCTACCTCAGCTCAAAAGGCAGCTGGGAACCTGAAAGGTGTGTTGGTGAGCTAAGGCAGGAATAAACAAAACATTAGTAGGGGCAAAGGAAGAAGTGTATTCAATAACCAACATCTCCATTTAAGGCTGCATTGCTGTCATCATACTTGAAAGGCAAGCCCATCTTTGGATCATCTGTTCCATGGATATTGAAGGTCCACAACGATGTGGCAACATCAATTCACAATGATTGCTCAGTGAAAATGGCACCTGGACAGACTGTTGTTGAAGCAAGTCAGCAAGTCATTATATTGATAGAAGAAGACTCACTCTGTCAGCCAAAACCAAAAGCACTTGTCTCATACTTTGACTTCAATTAACTGTTGGCTTCAAGGAAGCATTCAGACATGAATCAGTTGTGTTCCTCAAACCTGGACTGATCATATTCAATGGCCCTTTTGAGGTACATTATTCAGAAAGTATGCTTCATAAAATAAGGCTTACCATATCACAGCAAATATGATGCTCCCCTCAGGGATATAATATTGTCAAGCTCCCATTGAGCAGAGGTGATGAATTTGGGATAACAAATGCAAGCAAGAACAAGTGTATGCAGTGAAATTGTTGTCTCATGAGGATATGAGTGAGACCACAGCAGCAGGGCACCTAAGAAACTCTTACTGTTTCAATGGCCACCTAGATCATCACATTGTGAATTGTGCAGATGTTGCTTAAATCACTCATGCCAGCAAACTGCTTAAGGAGATTATGTTGATCTCCTTCAGGCTTATCTTCTTCTGCAAAAGCAGCAGCCCATCTAAGGGTAAGAATTCATCACAATAAATTGCCTTCCATAGTTATATTTACACTCATCAATCTTCAGATGGCCACAAGCTACCTCCTGGTCTGAACCAGGACTACTGATTCTAGGAAATATGTTGGAGGTTCCCACCTCAGTACATACTTGATGTCTCTGTTGAATGTTTTGTAGATATTGACACAATATTCTTGATCAGCATCTTGCAACATATTTCAAATGTATGATTACCAGTGCCTATGATGCATAACCTTATTATGCCAGCCCTCCACATCCTCTGATATTTACAGCACCCATCCATGCATCACTTCCAGTATGTATGCATTCCTTCATCTATGATTCATAACATGACCACGTTAGCCATCTGCAGAATTCACTATGCCTGTCATGCATTACATCCAGTATGTATGCTGCCTCTCCATCTGTCCCAATA
>JABCKO010023863.1:0-25008 GCA_018855915.1 Tephrocybe sp. NHM501043
TGACCCAGCTAAAAATTCTACTTCCCTTGAACGTATTGTCTCCAAATGCCAGTGCGCTCAGTTCAACTGTTTCTTCTATCTTTTTAAGCTCTGTTTATTCTTCCTTGTTCAAATCCTCAGTACCCTCATCGCTTGTCGCATCATAATCAGCAGTAAGGGCTGCCAGTTCCTCTCGTAACAACTTGTTCTCTTTTTTCAAAGCCTCTACCTCCTTCTCTTGTGCTTCGACCCTTTTCACTACCTCTTTGAACTTCTGGGCCATTTTACTCGCAAATGCAATGTCCGGCAGCCGTTTCTCAACATCATCAAGCTGCCCCTCAAACTTGCCTATCTTTGCCACGACTACACTCGACTTAAGCGGCCCGGTTGTCGGCAGCGTAGCTGGATTGGAGGTCGAAAGGTTGGAAGGAACGGAATCCATTGAGTGCGGGTGTGCAGATATTGTTATTGCAGACGACGAGGTGCCAGGTGAGTGACGTAGTACTTACGCTTTGACCGTCACCCCATTGTGGGGGTTTCTGCTTTCTGTATTCAACCAGACCTATATATTACCTTTATTGCCCTATCTACATGTACATGTTCATTGAGCAATGGATATCCACGCGGAATAGAAGAAGAAATGCGACGCAAGCCTAAATCTGCCCTGGTTCAAAACCACGTTTAGGCAAATATTCTACACGTAGTATTTTACTGAAATGTCTCCGTTATCAACTGATTATGCATGAAAAATCGGTCATTTCATATAAATCTCCATGAAAGAATATTTACAGCACAATCATTGTAAAATGTGTCTGTTTTTTGGAATTCTGTGAAATTCTGTCGTCTGCATAATCTCACGCTTTGTGCTGTGGTTAGCCGGATCAGACCAAAATCTTAATGTTAATATAATTTAAGTGCACGTTATGTTAAATGAATCAGAGACTATCTTATCGGCGTTGTATCATCGAGGTTATGTCATTGCTCCTCTCGTTTTGTCCATGGTCGGATTGGAGCCAATCGTCATTTTACAGCCGACAGAGGTCAGGAACGTACACCTCAAATACGTAAGTGTACATCGTGAGCCCCGAGTGCGACTCGGAGAAAGCAAGTATGTATTGTTTATCGCACGTGTAGGCGAAGCTGTAAAGGGCGGTGCGTATCAAAAGGTATCAGAGGGATATCGGGACAAAGAATGTCGAATTTTGGAAAGACTGGATGTTCAGTGATTTGAGGAGAGGTGGTACATAGGCAGATACTGCCAAAGAGAGTTGGGAGCGTCGATCTAATCTTAGCAATCACAATCAATGACAAAATTCGTTACATAATCACTTCCATCACAGCCAGAATTGTGGTGCCAAAACTTGGAACTTGACTCTCACCTTCCACGCACTGAAGGAAAATCGTTTTGCGAGGTGCGCTTTCGGGGGGCATATTCCATGGATTCATTAACTGGAAATATTTGAGCAGTTTCGAAGCGGACGTGGCTGTGGGTGTTAGCAAATCTGGGACTTAATTGTGCGGTCTTCTCACTAGCGTGAATTGCAGAATACGCTGTCGGTGCACGTATTATAGTGATCAGGAAGTGCGATTATATTTGCGACGGAAGAAGTGGCAGAGTGAGTTGTCTACTCGGCACCGCAGCTTTGTTTAATTGTTGTAGGAATTCTCCTTCAGTGTTTGGTTTATGAGTTCGAAGTTGCGAGAGGGGCTAGCAGGCAATATTCGATCAGTGAGTAGCTGTAACACCACCCTATGGACCCCGATTTACGACTTTAATTGAACAGGGCCTGTTGAGAGACTATGCAAACACCGAGTGGAATAGACACGGATCGCCCGCCACCCGTGCACAATCTTCGATCCCGCTTTGAGCAGCTTGCATTGGACAAGTCACCCAAACTGCGCCCACGACACAGCGGAGGCAGCCAAAGAGATCTTTTGGACCCGCCAGTGAGCCCTCGACCTCGGGCTACATCCAGCTCGTCTTCGAATGCATCCTCTTTCGATGCCTCTACACTGCGCCCCTCATCATCTTCTTCTGATTTAAAGGTCGGGGGAAAGCGCCCTCCTCCTCCTCCTCCTCCCTCTCGTCCCTCTAAAGCCCTGTCTAGTTCTCCTGTACAAGCAGACTTGACATCGGCTTTGCTTCGGCCAGTTCCTGCACCTCCCAGTTCCCGCCCGCGCCCACAATCTCCAGCATTGACTTCGACACCACCCCCTTCATCAATGAGGCCCGTCAACAGGGCTACCACACCGCTGATGACCCCCCGGCAAACTCTATACCCATCTGATACCACTGGCAAACCACCAGTCCCTCGTCGACAAGCAAACTCGGATACCACGTTTCTTAGACGGCCAGATAACGTTACGGACACGAATGTACGGACTATAAGCCCCTTTTCCGATGAGGACAGTGGCGACATACCCGGAAATGCTGCCCCTCCCACGCATCCATCGAGAAGGCAACTGCACCATCACCAGCCCTCCAGCGAACTCAATATGGCTAGCAGCGAGAGCGATCTCAGTGCCTCCTCTAGATCTTCGCGCCCCTCATCTCGTTTCCGGTCTGACGCATCCCTAACGACTTCCCCGAGCACCTCGCCCGTGCCTCCCCCTCTTCCCTCTCGACGCGGTCCTTTCACCTCGTCATCCGACGAAGCATCCACCTCATCTCCCCGCCTCCCTTCTCGGCCTAACGTCGCGATACCACCACATCTCAATATATCAGACTCCCCATCCGCGTCGCCAACCTCTGCCACCGATAGAAAGGCACTGGGTTCGAGCAGACTCCCGCCACCCCCTACTCGGACCATCGCACCAGGTGATGCACTCCCCGCTCCACGACGCCCGCTCACGCCTGATTACTCGGACGAGGACTCGGGCGAGGAGGATGAACTCGCTGTCAGCCCACTTCCAGATCGCTCACGGACCTCGCGACGACCCCCAATGATGTCTTTCCAGTACGCCAACGTTGCCCCGAACATCCACGTCCACACCAACGCAAGTGTCTTGGTAGCGGGGACGACCTCTGTGGTAGCACATCACCATCATATAAACATCTACGATCTCTCCGTATCTGATATACCCATTCTCAGTCTCGAGATGAAGAACATCGCTTCGAAGGAGTACAAGATCCTCTGTACGGAGTTTCGACCTTGTGCGCAGAAGGTCGATCGTGGGTTCCTTTTGTGGATCGGCACCAAGGAGGGGCACCTCCTTGAGCTGGACGTGAGGACCGGCACTATCCTCGCGATCAAATACTCTGCGCATCCGCATCCCATAACGCACATCTTTCGCTACGGCCGCGCCATGATCACACTCGACGACTCGGGGAAATGCCTCATCTGGGTGCCTGATACCAGCGGGGACGACATCTCCCTCCTCCAAAGCACCCCACGCGTCGTGCGCGTCGCGGAGCACCCGAGCTTCGCGAAGATCATCGCGGGGCGCCTGTGGACCGCGACGCGAAGCGAGACGCAGCACCTCCCTCACCTCCCGGCCAAGATCCCCGTACTGCGCGTGTACGACATCTTCAAGCCTGGGAACCCGAGTCGCTCAGTCGTGCCGACGGAGCACGTGGGTGCGGTGACGGGCGCGGCGCTGGTACCTGGTGTCCCGGGGTTCGTGTACGTTGGGCACGAGGCGGGCGCGGTGACGATGTGGTCGCTAGACTCGGAGGACGGGTACCCGCAGTGCGTGGAGGTGATGAAGATATCGAACTCGGACGTGCTGTGCTTGGAGGGTGTGAATGATCGACTGTGGGCAGGAGGGAGGGGAGGCATGATATCGGCGTATGACGTGTCGCAGAAGCCGTGGGTTGTTACGAACTCGTGGTTGGCGCACCCGGGGCTTCCGGTGACGAAGATCGCGGTGGACCATTATGGGATCGATAAGATCGGCCGGCTGTGCGTTTTTAGTATTGGAAGGGACGAGCAGCTGAGGCTATGGGACGGGCTCCTTGGCCTCGATTGGGTCGGTGAGTTTGCGAAGCCCTCGTTCTGTTATTGCCTTCGCTGACAATAGGGGATACGTAGATGAAGAACTCTTGAAGTATGAACACACGTTCACCAAGACGCGACCCCTGAAGGTGCTGGTGGTGTCGTGGAACTGCGACGCCGCACGCCCAGATTCGCTCACCGGCGAGCCCGCGAACGTCAACTTTCTCTTCGACGCCCTACATAGCGTTGACTCGCCAGACATCGTAGCGTTCGGCTTCCAAGAAGTCATCGATCTTGAGAGCCGGAAGATGGCGGCAAAGAATATCCTTACATCCAAAGACAAGAACGAGGATGGGCTGTCGGAGAGAGTCACTGGTGCCTACAGGCGGTGGAACGATAGGCTGATCATGGCAATGCGGCAAGCTAGCCCGCCTGACGTGAGCTATGCCGTCATCCACACGCATTCCCTGGTCGGGCTCTTTACCTGCGTCTTCGTCAAGAATTCCGAGCGTGAGCGGGGCACGATCCGGGATGTATCCATCACGCATGTTAAGAGGGGTATGGGCGGAAGATATGGCAACAAGGTCGGTGCATTTGTTCTCCCGTTGTCCTACATGACTGAAAACATGATGCCTTTATTAGGGTGGGATCATATCTCGATTCGTACTGGACGATTCCTCGTTCTGCCTCATTAATTGCCATCTTGCTGCCGGCCAGAACGCTGTACGTCAGCGCAATGCTGATGTAACCGCGATGCTGGAAGCACGGGACCTATTTCCAGAGACACACTTCCCATTAGCATATGTTGGTGGGGGAGACGGAACGATGATACTGGATCATGAGGTCGTTATAGTGCGTTGCTATCTGCCAGCCTCTCGACGAAGGGGGTACTGACTACTTTGTCAATATTTTAGCTCAACGGTGACATGAATTATCGCATTGACCATCGCCGCGAAGCCATAATCTCCGCTATTCGGTCCAAAGACTATTCCACTCTCCTGGTTCATGACCAACTCAACCGCGAGATTAAGTTCAACCGCGCGTGCCGCCTCCGGGGATTCTCAGAAGGACCTCTCAGCTTTGCGCCGACATATAAATATGACCCACACTCAAACAACTACGATACGTCAGAGAAGCGCCGATCGCCCGCGTGGTGCGATCGCGTGCTATGGCGCTCGCGCGTGGCGTCCCGAGTCGCCCAGTTGCACTACCAGCGATATGAAGTAGACGTCTCTGACCATCGACCCATATCCGCTGCTTTCACCGTTACTGTGAAAAGCCTTAAACACGAAGCACGACAGAAAGTCAAGGCGGCAGTCCAGTCTGAATGGGTGGACGAGCAGGATCGTCTGCTACTACAAGCGAAGAAATTTTATGTGAGGCAGTCCTTGATATGACGACGTGAACCACGATGGAACCGCTCAAGAATCTGGGGTAGAAGGCTGGTCGGGTTATGTAGTAATGCATCTGTAAATCACTGGCATGGACTCGTTCAATCGTGTGTAACATCCTTGTATTTGAGTCTCATGATGTTGTAAGTTTCCTATAATTATAATTGCGTCCATATGGATGCATGACCCCACCGAGTGCTCTAAGCAAGAAACCCATATGAAATTAGGATGAGAAGCATTGACAGCGTGCAAAGAAGGAAAGAGTAATCTGACAATCATTCTGAATGCGAAATCAAGATAGAACAGAGGGAAAATTTGCTGTCTGTACAGGGAAACAAAATGTTGGGCAGTTCATCAGCAAACCCGATAATTAAGGTCACGATCCAGAATACAAGCATTGCGACGCTAGCAGCACGATGGGAATACCAGAGTTTCTCGTGCCACGGCATATTGAAGATGTGGCGAAAAAGTGGAATTGCAAGGAATGTACACAATGCACTTCCTTCGACAGCAACACCGAACATCAAAATTCGGAACCGCGATGTCATTCCTACATCGTTTCGGTGTCGGAGGATTTTGACGATGGCGACAATACGCCATGCAATCCACCACCAAGTTGCTTGTAACATCACGATTTGAACTTTTTTTCGACGGCTATTTAATGCCAAATGTACTTACCTAGAGCGAAAATGAAGTTGATCACTGGGTATTGGGATGAATACACAAAGACGTATGATAGGTATCTGGAAAGCCATACGTGCCTTCTAATAGGATCTCTCCGTAGTCATCCTGGAAGAGCCATTTCATGCCTTTGTTGTCTGACTCTGCCCAATTGGCGCAGAGAGAGCTACCAAGTAGTTCGGTACATAAATCAAGCAGGTAGTGCAAGGAAAGAGCGCACCAAATTCCGAGCCCTCCAGCTATAAATTCTACAGTTGAGAGAAATTGGTCATCGTGGCGCTTGATGAACCTCACAAGCAAATATCCAGTAGCCAGAAGTAAATTTCCGAGGCGATATAGGGTCACCTTGAATGGAAAAGAAGGATGATTGTCGGCACGTTTATAAAGAAATTTCGCTCGAAGGGGAGAACGGAAGTACCAATCCATCGTAGCCGGCCATAGGCAGTCCAAGACCGCAGTCACAGATATCCTATACATCGAAAGACATGAGAAGGTATGGAAAGGTGAACGTGTCTGAGAACCAACCAGTCGACCAAAATGACAATGAAAATGACCCATGCTATTGAGGTAGGAACTCGCTTTTCGTCGGGTATGAATGACCAGCCACCCCCAAAACCAAGGCCTAACATCGAAAGGAGACGGCAGGCCCGATTAAGGGTAATATTGATAAAAAGTCGTTCTGGGGACGTAGTGGGCTGAGAAATAGGATTAGGCAGTACTGTCATTGGATAGGATGACTCCAATGGTTCCTCCTGAAGGATGGGTAGCCCGTTAAACATCTGAAGCACTCCGGCCCTCCGACGTCGCAACCCACTAGCCACAGGTTCGATTATGGCCGCCGTTGGGCTGGCGGTTATAATTGTAGGCTCGGATGACATTGTGATGATGCCGAGATAATTTTGGCCTGAGAGAAATGCTGCTGCTGGAAAGACTGAAGGAGCGCCTAGGTGAATCGCGCAGGCGAGACAATGGTGAAAGTGAGTTGTCACAAGCTGCTTAAGAGTTATTTTCCATGCATGAGCCATATCATTCACAGCCATTTCATAACGCCCCAAGTTGAGCTAGACTCCCAAACTATATTAGTTTAGTTGATGGAAGGTTGGATAGAAACCGCCGACGTTGCGCGAAGACATGTCACTTCTAATCTGACTATGGTCGTCTCTGGCTCCAGTGTTTCAATGAATCCGATCCGGCAATACGACACGGCAAATACGAAAAGGATCTGGAATACCAAGTCATCCACGAGGGCCCGAGGGGTTGAGAAGGTTTTGCAGAAATGTGAACCATCATCAATGTATCGGCGTTAAGATTAGGGTTCATTTACAACTTGAGCAGTATCGTAATGAAAAGAACTGTACCGATCGTACCCCCTGAAACTGATCACTGGGTAGCATGTGTAAGTACTCTATAATATCTAGATCTGTTGGGTAATCAAGCTATAGGGCAGGTTAAGGTATTTGTAGTCTCCAGACTTCCATATGCGGACCATATTTCAACAAGAGAATCGTCTGCTACCGAGAAAGTTTGTGTGAAGCAGTCCTTGACACAGCAATCAAGGTCATGATGAAGCCGTCCAAGATTTGGGGTGGATGCTGGTCTGATTATGTAGTAATGTTTTTGTAAATCACTGGTATGGCTCATTCAATTCCGTACGTCGAACAATCAGACTCAGCATGGCGTAGCAATCGGCTGAGAGATCGACGGCGAGTCCATGAATAAGTAAGTATCTACATAGAAGGGAATATCAGAGAGTCCAGAATAAACTGAGTAAAATGTCTGTTAGAATATTTTCATAATTGACCAAGAATGGTCGGTTTATCGAGAGGGCATTGGAAGGTACAGTGTCCAGGGTAAAGAGTTAAGTTGATTTGTGTCCATAGTTAGCGTGGTCACGGTGTGCGAGGACTTAGGGCGAGTTGTATAGTCGAACAGGATAGCATCCTTATATGTCAAGTCTTATGATATAGCACGTTTATTTTTACCTTCCGTATATAATTGAGTCCTCCAGTCAAGACGCCGTACTAGCACATGTAGCAGGTGATGCAGCATACAGAGAAAGAAAAGAGTTAAATGGACCATTATTCTGCAAACGAAGTCAAGATAGAACAGGCAGGATGTTTGCTATATGTGCACGGAAATAGGAAGTTGGGCAGTTTGTCATCAAATCCTATAATAAGGACCACGGCCCAGAATACGAGCATCGCAATGCTGGCAACTCGATGGGAATACCAGAGTTTATCGTGCCATGGCATATTATTGAAGATGCGGCGAAAAATCGGAATTGCAAGGAATGTGCACAATGCGCTGCCTTCGACTACAAGACCGAACAATAATATTAGGAATCGCGATTTCATTGATTCTTCATTTCGGTGTCGAAGGATTTTGACAATCGAAACAATACGCCATGCAATCCACCACCAGGTTGCTGTCACGTGATTAGCAATGGTTTCTGTATTAACACATATTCTACTGGAAATTCCCTTACCAAAAGAAAAAAGGAAGGTAATCACTGCGATTAAAGAACGTCAGGAAGTGTGGCAGTCATCCGGATAACTACTATACCTACAGTCAAAAACGATCCCTTTATAATCATCTTGGAAGAACCATTTCATCCAACCTTCATTCTTTAACTGTACACATTTCGCGGCACCAATGCTATGGAGGTATTAGAACAATACCAGGCATGAGCTGCTGGAAAGGGCTTACCAAATCCCGAGGCCTCCAACAATGAGTTCTACAATAGAAATAAATTCGTCGTCGTGGCGTTTGATGTAGCGTATGAGCAATAGCCCAACAGCTACAAAGAAACTGGCGAGCTCAAATAATGTGATGGTGATTGTAAGAGAGGAAGTTTTGTAACCAGTGCAAAGGAATTTGGCTCGGGGAGTACGGAAGTACCACTCCATTGCGCTCGGCCATAGACAGTCTAACAGCGTAGTCACAGCTATCCTATAAACAGAAAACATGAGCCAGTGGGAATGGCTGGACATTAAGTAGCGTTGACGTTCACCAGTCAGTCAAAATGACAATGAAAATTACCCATGCTACCGAGGTAGGAACTCGCTTTTCATCTGGGATGAATGACCAGCCGCTCCAAAACCCAAGACCGAGGAGCACACAGAGACGACAGGCACGGTTGATCGTCATACGAACTAAAAGTCGTTCCGACTCTGAAAGTATGGTGGGTTGGACAACAGGATTTGGCAGTGGTGCCATTTCATAGGACTCCTCCAAGGACTCCTCGTGGGATACAGGTAGTCCGTTAAACATCTGGAGTACTCCAGGCCCCCTCCGACGTCGCAATCCACTGTCCGGAGGTTCTGTGTTGGTCTCCGTTGTGCTGGGAGTTATTGTGGGAGATGGCATTACAGTGGCATCTGTTGGGCTAAGAGTCGTAATTGTGGGATCGGATGACATCGGTAAATGGAGAGGACTTGGGCTTGGGAGACCTGCTGCTGTTGGAAGGGCCGGAGGGCGCCTGGGTGACCGCGAAGGCGAGGCAATGGTAAAAGTGAGTCGTCACAAGCTACTTAAGAGTTATTCTCCATACATGAGCCATTTCATTTACAGCCATTTCATAACGACCAAGTTGAGCTAGACTCCAAACACTATATTTGTTTAGTTGATGGAAGGTTGGATAGAAGGCGCAGCGCCAAAACTGCGGAGACATGCTGTGTTTGATCGGATTTTGGTCTCTCTGGTTAGGTTGCTTGAATGAATTCTATCCTGCGACACGCAAACGGGAAGAGAAACTGCAACAAAAGACGTTGTGGAGGGGTTCTGCAGAATGTTAAGCTTGTTCAAAAACTGATCATAATAGATCGGTGTCAAGATCAGCATTCATTATCAGCCTGAGCAGTATCGTAATGAAAAGAGCTGTACCGATCGTATCCCTTGAAACAGATCAATAGGTGGCATGTGTTGGCATGTTTAAGTGCTCTATAAGTTCTAGAACTGTAGGGTAATCAAGCTATAGCGCGGGTTAAGGGTATACCAGATGTAGTGTCCGTACCATCCTCCACAAGTGAACATCTAGTTGATTCCTCTTTATTCGTTGCGGTCCGTATCTTCCCCCAGCATCTCACTTACACGACTCTGGCGCGTCATTGCCGCACCCACTGCAAGCTTCTTCCGGTCACGCAAGCCTGCCCACACGCTCAGCAGGATACACGAGAACGTCGCGGCCGTGGTGAGGTACAGTGCGTCGACGTAGCACTTCCGCCCGAGTGTACAACTCCCCGTAAACATCGTTGCTGCCCTCGTTGACGCGTTCAGGGAAGTGCCGTTGGTGGAAGGCGCGGAGTCGTGCGCATCGAGGTTGTTCCCGAACACGACGGAGAAGAGATTCCCTGCGACGATAGGCGACGCGGAGAGGTAGCCCCAATTTTCGGAGAAGTGGGCTGCATGCATATCAATACGTGCAGAAGGGTTAGGAGGATATATCAAAGGTACACACGCATCCCGAACCATTCCAAGCAGACATTTGGGTAGAGGGAGAACACGCTCCCATGCGCGAGGCCCAGTGTTGCGCTCGCCATCCAGAGGTGCTTGATATCGTCCACGATAAAGGATGCCATCACCTGGGAGAGGAAGAAGAGCGACGAGACGAGAACGAGCGAGTATGATCTGGGAAAGTTGAACCGGTTTTTGGCGTAGTCAGATACAACACCTGTGTGCACAAAAATCAATTAGATTTTGAGTTCAGCTTGGGAGAGAGAAAGCTGGGTACCAATGAATATGCGACCGCAGAAGTTCAGGAGGCTGATTGAAGAGACCTGGGATGCTTGCCAACGCGCGGCATCTATGGGGTCGTAGACGTCCACGGACTTGGCGTAAAGGGCTTGAGACATTGACCCGACGTTGTTGATGACTGGTTGCTCGTTAGGGGTTATTTTCAACTGAGAGAGTGAGTTGGCGCACACATCAGCCCTGTGCCAGCAACTGCGAGAATGGTGAGGCTCTTGTGCTGGAAGATCATGTAGATAGCTTACGCATTGAAAGAATGGCGAAAAGTAGCCAGAAGTCGCTGCTGGTCCAAAGCTTTCGGCCGTAGACATTGGGGGCAAGACCTTGGTTCAAAGCAGCCCTCCTTGATAGCTGCTCAAGCACCCTGAGCAATATGTCAGACACAGCCTCACAAAAGAAAACAAGCTGACTTGCTCGGGAACACCCTCCTGCTCTGCCAGGAGCGCACTCTGCTCGCCGCCATGCTCCTCCAGCGTTATCGGCGTGTGTTGTCCCTCTTCTGAGGCCTCTGACGGGGGCAGGGGTATTGGTCGTACGAAGAAGAACCCAGCGATCATGGGGATGGCCGTTCCAAGGGAAAGGAGGCGAAGGAACGATGATGTGTTCCCTGCGAATTCGACGCGAGAGATGGTGGAGAAGAGGAAAGCGGAGAGCCCAAATCCGGAGATAACGACGCCCGTCGCTGTTGCACGCTGTGAATGACTTTAGGGGCAACGAGAGTTATATCAAACGAACATAACTCACTGCCTTGTCGGGAAAGGTTTTGGCTGTCGAGTTGACGGCGCCAGTGAGGCCAGCATTCCCGCCTGCGCCGGTCATGTATCCGCATACCACGAGAACACAGAACATTAGTGTTGATATCGTCGCCGATGCATCCAGGAGACCCGAGTCGAAGATGTACTTGATACCAGAGTACCCTGTGAGCAATAACACAAATGCCGAAGCCAGCAGGATTCTAGGACCGCGAAGATCAACGATCCGGCCCCATAGTGGTCCAGTGCTATATACACCAACTGTGTTTTGTTAGAAAAAGCTTTACAAACAGTGAAGCACTCACTGTTCCCCGCTAAACCGACGATGTTCAATTGTGTGTGTGTTATGTTCAGTTTCGAACCCAGCTGCGGGGCATATGCTGCTTCTGTTAGGGAACCGACAATCAAGATGGCATATAAGCTCACCAGAATAAACCTGTAAGGTCGGTAAACCCCCAATGGCTTAGCTTAGTAGGGAATTACTCACATAATTTGTTCCGGAGCTGAGAGTCACCAATAGCGAAACAAAAAGCGTTGTAAATCGTGGAACGCTGATGATACCAGGGAAATGGGCAGGTTTGGATGCCATACCAGAGTTATATCGACAGAAGTGCAGAATATAGGGCTGCTTATCGACGAAACATTGGAATTTGTGATGATGTGGCTGAATCAGGCGGGAACCCGAACAAATAGGATTGATTGATTGGCTAATCTCGTAGATTAGATTAGATGAGGAAGTGCAATGTCAATCATCGAACCAATATCGGACTGAGCCTTGAGGAAGGAATCTTTGAGGAGGACTGTTGGCTTCGGTTTAAAGAAGGTGCAGTTCTGGTGGTTGGTTAGGTATGTAATTGGTTTCAGGGGTTTGGAAGTAACTCACTGGCAATGGCATTACACATGACAACTTATAAACAGATGTCACAATACAATTTTGACCTTCCGATTAGGAAGAGGTGACTTTGCATCTCTGTGTCTTCATGAACGCGATTTAACTTCACCCATGAATGACGTCATCGGGCCTGGGATATCCCGATTGAACACTAAACAATTTTCATTCTTTCCAAGAAGAACGACCGTCAATGTTATATGGTTGCATATAGGGACCAAATTTGAAGTTTGTCCCGATATTGCCTCCAGATCTTTCAATCAGCTCCAAGTCTTCTTTTGCCCTTGAAACCCACACCCAGACACTTTATGCCGTCGAGTGTTTTTCAATGCCACGCCACACAGCAGTCAAGTATGTCAGCCCGTGGACCACGTCGATTTTTGTTCCCTTCTTTCGATTCATGGATGTTGAACCGATTAATCACTTGGAATCAGTCAAGCTAGCCCGTTTCTGGTCTCTTATTATCACACTCACACACAATCTCCGATATGACTGAACGGAGCACCCTTTTGCCATCTAAAGTCTAGCCTTCTTTCTTGTCGCCCTGCAGGGTTGTGGAACTCCGTAGTCATGTCAGTTATATGTAAAGTAGTGGAGTTTCCATTTCATCTCCTGACGGCGAACTCACCGCCCCTTATGGTCTCAGCGCAAGAGAACGCTTTGCTACGAAGCTTCGCTATTGGAATCCTACAGGACCTTGGAGCATTTTCTGCTGTCTCTTTCTTCCATGGTATGTTACTTTTCCAGCCGTGATCGAACATGTCTGATATTTTGCGACGACTTGCAGGCATTTTCACGTTGCTGTTTGCCTTTTCAACAGCGATATTTGTGTATTTACAACTCTGATCAGCCGACCAGAACTTTGCCCTGATTCTTTTACAGCCGCCGTGGATTCAAAAATCGCGCAACCTGGGCGATGTTTGCAGTTACAGTCGTCACCTTTGCAATTTCCTGGATATATTGGGCCGCCGATCTTGCCGTGATCGCATATTTACTGAAATCTGCGCTCATAAACCAGTCAGATTCAGAACTGCTTCAAAGGTTCAGAGGGGCGAGGCTCGATGCAAGAACCGCAAACGCAGTGTCCCTGTGTGCGTCTGTGATTCCCGTACGGCTATCTTCAATTATCTATGTACGGAAGGAAATACTCATTATATTCCAGCCTTTTATTAGTGACGCAGTGGTGGTTTGGCGAGCTTGGGTCCTCTTTCCCGACCAGCGATGGATCATGGCTCTTCCCATTTCTATGGTGCTCGGAACGACGGGTGAGACTTTCGTCGTAAATGCTAGCTTTTATCCGCGTTTTTGACCGATGTTTGCAGCGACATCGTTAGCATACGTTGGTTCATTCGTCGCCGGAAGCTTTTCTGGCCAGATCAACAGCCGCCTGTTTGGAGCTAGCATCATCCTCTCAACGGCGACGAATATCGTCACGACTTTGATGATCACATACAAACTATGGTCTGATGGTTTTATGGCGCATTGGCATGCTGACATTCCTTACCTTTTCGCACAGGACTCACCGTCAATTCGTTGTCGAGAACCTGGGTGGCAGCAAGCGCCGATCCCCAGCACAGAGAGTTTTGGGCGTCCTTGTGGAGTCGGGTTTCGTGTATGGTGCTTTCCAAGTGTGTTATTCCTACACTTCCACGAGTTCGAGCATCTCAATATAATCCATACGCAGGTGGTCACTCTTATTTTGGATTCGCTTCCTGATGCACCCAAAAGTGGTACCTCTTACGCATATGCCGTACAGGTCTTCTTGACGTCATATACCGTGATATCTGTACGCATCTTGTCTTCCTTCGGTTTGACTCACACAGCTGAGCACAATAACTCCGAAAGGCGATGTACCCAACCATTATCATTGTCCTCGTGAACTGCCAGCGCTCATTCGTTGAATCGTACGGCTTTAACAGCGCGACAAATTCGGGGGAACCAGACAGCGAATACCGCTCGGCTACCGCGGGACACCTGTCCTTTGTTCGGGGCGCCCAATCAGAGGGTACTGCGATAACTGAAGGGACTTTGAGTGCCGCTGAGAAGGGAATGTCCCTGAGTCCTCATGGAACTGACTCTCATGATCATTCGATTTTTTCAAAAAAACAACAACAGAAGTCATCGCGACTTTCTGGGAGAGGCAGAGATGAATCCTGCTTGAAATGACGAATGCAATTATAATGTCATTTTTTAACTCCATAATCTCTAACCCCGTCGATGCGACGATGCCTAAGAGCAAGATAGCCAGTCGCTTAGCCAAGCTCGGCACATACGAGGTCTATACATAGACATCAAGCAACAAATCTGTATCGTAAGAGCTGTTCGGATGTCTAAGTAAGGATATGCTCAGTTTCCAGACGTCGATCGACTGGGCGCCTTCAAAGTCAAGGAGTGACTAAAAATAGAGAAGGACGCCACACAATACGCTGTCAGTTTTCAAGGCAGATATCTGAGTGGAAATCATTGGAAATACAACGAAAGGGTATAATGATAGTATTCAAACTAAAAGTCCAGGTCAATCAACGATGTAGCTTCTTACTACCCATATCTTAAGAAGCGCGATGGGAGGAACGACACGTCAATAGAAACAGACGAACAACAGTGGACGTGTCAATTCTGTGTCGGAGTCTCCACTCTAAAGGAGCCGAAGAGCTCCTTGTCAGAGGGAGGCGGTAATCCACCTGCACGCAACTTGACCTCATGGATCCAGTCATTCGAATCGACCTTTGTAACCTTGGGCCGCGGGCTGAAGATTCTCTTGGGGCGTAGGAAAGATCGATCCCCAGCGAGTGTATTAGCAGCGCTAATCACAGCACGACATTTCGCTGCAGCAACATCGGACGAGATACCGACGCCCCAGGACGTGCCAGTGCCCGACTTGGAAGGCGCGACTCCCGGAAGGTGCAGCTCGAGAAGGGTGACGAACTTGGTATGCGCAGGACTGTCGTTATCGATAGTCTGAGCCGCTGATTCGCCGATTGCAAGCTCGAAGCCGAGATCTGAATGAAGGGCGTCTATGAGGGCAAGTACGGGACCATTTCCATCGCCATGAATAGTGCGTGAGCTGCCATCCACGATGAGCTCTCCCTCGAATCGGATTAGGCTAGATGTGCTATTGGATGGCGTGAGTGTCTGGTTGTCATCGGAGTAGTCGGAGAGCGGGGAAGATGGCTCGCGGGATGTCGGTGAAAGGGAGGAGAGGCTGAATGCGGAGAGGAAGAGTCTCCTCACAGGTTGAGTGTCTAGGCTGTAGGTCTGCTTGAACGCCGATGTGATGAGTGCTGCAGTCATCTCTTTCCCAAGGCGTTCGCTCTCGTCCTGGATCACCTTGTAGAAAGATACTTGCATACGCCTAGGAAGGTCCAGCCTCATCGTCTGCTTGATCACATACGCGGTGCCCGCCTTCCCGCTCTGGCTGCTGACCCTGATCAGATTTTCGTAGCCATACCCAAGGTCTTTGGGATCCAGGGGAATGTACGGCATAGCCCAGTGCTTTGTACCCATACCCGTACGTTCTACCTCCAGCCAGCGTCGTTCCTGTGCGTCAAGGCCCTTCTTGATTGCATCCTGATGGGTGCCAGCGAATGCAGAAAAGACAAGGTGTCCAGCGTAAGGATATCTGACTGGAATTTGCATCTCATTGCACCGACAGACGAGAGCGACAGTATCGGAGAGGGTCGAAAAATCGAGACCAGGAGAGACGCCTTGCGAGTACATGTTTAGAGCCAGGGATATCAAGTCCACGTTTCCGGTGCGCTCGCCATTTCCCAGAAGGCAGCCTTCAATGCGGTCACCGCCTGCGAGAAGGCCGAGCTCAGCGGCCGCGACGGCGGTACCTAAAAGTTCGGAACAACGTCAACCCAAGTAGTCATTTGAAAATTGTGCGCGATGCTGACCTCTATCGTTATGGGGGTGAATACTTATTACCACACAGTCACGCTGATTGATATGAGTGCTGAAGTATTCGACCTGAAAGCGTGAGTGTATAAACATTTGTACCCGACGTGAAGGGATACTCATACCATATCAGCGTAGTGGTTGCTTGGTGCGCACTCGACAGTAGCAGCTAGGTTGAAGATGATCTTGTTGTCAGGAGTGGCCTTCCCCCATTCAACAAGGACACGGTTTCCAAGCTCGACAGCAAAATCGGCTTCGGTTTGAGAGAAAGTCTCTAAACAATAATTGAGCGTAAAGTGAGTTCCTTGAGAAGGAATTAGAGTCTGTGTCGCTATAGCGCATGCATAATATCTTACCCGATCGTGCGGTTTCTTCCTCAGTCAGTTTCTTCACGAGGCGTACAGCGTTGAGCGTCAAATCGATAGTCTCCTCCTTCGTATTTCGAAATACCACCTCACGGAAGACGGGGGAAATAGCGTTGTACAGATGGATGATTGCATGGCGACATCCTGACAATGATTCAATGGACTTTGCTATCAGGTCAGGTCGTGCAGGGGTAATGACCTATGAAAAAAAAAACACGCTTTAGTGCCTCTGTAACGCGATGGTGATGGTGGGAGTTGTCACACTTACTTGCAGAGCGACGTCGTCTGGAACTTCCCCGTCAAGTATAATCGATCGTACGAATTGAAATTCTTGTTCGGATGCGGAAGGGTATGCGACTTCGATTTCTTTGAATCCGATTTTGACGAGTTCTCTGGATAGTACATCAACTTCGAACTGACGACAAATCAAATCAGCGGAGGAAGAGGAAGATTACCTGAACAGTTCAAGCTTTGTAGCATTACTCATAGGATTGACGAGAGCCTGATTACCGTCACGGAGATCAGTCGACAGCCATCGCGGCGCGCTTGTGGTCCTTCTCGCAGGCCATGATCGAACATAACCCGGAGGGAAAGGCACATCAGGATACGGGAGGTACTTCGTCGACGGGTCCGCTCTGTTTTTCCAGGTCAATGGCGAAGAATGTAGAGAGCAGACGGTAAACTTGCAGCATAGGTATAACAGCAAGGGTATGAGGATGTGTCGTGTGAAGCCTGATCAAATTTGAGATAACAGGGGTGTCCCCTTAAGTACCCCTCGAAGCATCATTGTCATTCATTAACGTTCCGAATGTCACGCGCATCAACCTGCAACTTCATACTCGCGTGCGTCCACTGTTCGTCTCCGAAGATGTCAGAGCTCCACGTTCGTTATCTATATTTCTTGGCTTTGAGGTGTGTTTTGCTGCATATAGGAGGGCTCCGCAACGCCTTGTCAATGGAGTTAAAGGCCATGCTAAGCAACAAGCCAATTAAAAGTCACACGGCCGCAGCGCCAGCTACGGCCTAATTCTCACAGCTAGAGGGCAAGGAAACAAAGATGGATACCGGGAGCCAATGAAGCACGCAAGAATGTGCATAAGTTGCAGGGCTATGATCCTCTCTCGTCTGTGATCATTGTAGTCAGGGCGAAGAAGCGCGTGGGCAGGCAGCGGAAGAATTTCTTTAGGAGGGAAATCTACTACAATCAATGTGAGACAAGATATCGCAAAGAGGCAACAAATCCTTCCCGATCATACGATCCAGTGCAAGTCAAGACCCGGCTCAGAGGGGACTTAGACATTCTATCGAGATATTAGCCGTACAGCGCCAGCGTCTATAATAGAACATCTTGCCAAGAAAATCTGACGTGGTGACGCAGGCCATTCCTTGCCACAATCCGATTTGTCCATGTATGGGAGTAGATGCGAACAAATCGTGGTCTTTGTCTTCCCTTCATCCATGCCCGAGAAGAGAGAGACAAACAGCCGCTTCTGGTATCAGTTTCGCACTCCTACTTCTTTTGTTCCTCGAGAATGACTGGCCTTAATCAAAGCTTAATCATCTAAAGAAAGGCCCAATGAATAAGGGCTGAGTCAAAGGAACAAAAGCACAGCTTCATTCATACCTTGGATATGTGAGGCGTGAAATTGGCCGAGAAAAGTAGGCTGGCACCCAAAGTGTTACACCCTGAGAGCCTAGATTTGAAAGTAACATGAAGACCTGCCATTTTCAGAGCTTCCATACTTAATATCCCAACGGATATCTTCTTTGCTATGATGCTTGGCAAAGTGGAGAGTGCCGCAGTCGTTGGCTTGCCTGTTGAGAAGATCTACCGAAAAGGGCATATCGGCCTCGTCAATCACAAATTATGACATGGACGCCTCAGATGACTCATCATCATCTCTTCTAACTTTCACACTAAAGCTGTGGTAAACGGGTAATGGGGGAACCGCTCTTACGTTGAATAGGAATTCATTTCCTTGTATGTTTCACTAAAACGTCTGACATTGGAGTAATTATATTTTTAGCACCTCGCATCACACTTATTCGCTTGGGCACCATCTCCATTCCCTATCATCATAAACCGAAAATAAACGTCTGCACACACTCATGGGTCAGAACCGGTTCTGTATGAACAAGTTCACGTTCGAAATTAAACAATAATTAAAAAGACGGAAGTCCGAGGACGAATGTTGCGCTTTCGCAGCAGCGTGGAACTTCCGACTCGAACAAGCCCAATCGGTTGCCACCGCTGATATTTGTACTTGAACGAACTCCAATTATTCGGAAGGCTTTTTCCCAGGAAATGGATATCCCATACATATTCTATTTGGGTCCTATCTCGTTTAATGTTTCATTAAACGGGCTTTGAATTACCCAAGTATAAGCCTCCCTCGCTACCCTCATCGGCTTCATTACACAAGCCATATACCTTGACACCATACTCTAGGCTTAACTTCGGCGGCTCACACAAATAATTCTTTGTTTCTCTCGTTAAGCGTCACTGCGATAATGTCACATTTTTCGGTCAGCCATGCGCAAGGAAAGCACAGGTATCCGTCATCCACACATACCGGTAATTATTTGCCTGTACCTCAGGAACAAGGCTGAAGACTTTGCAGAAGTTGTCGACTCGAGTTTACTTCAAGTGAAATTAGACATCGATCGCACTCCAGCGGATTCAGACATTTCAATACATACTGAGAGCTCTACCATCCATTCACATGCTTTTTCATCAGAAGAATACAAGTATTCTGAAAAAGACAGCGTTATTGAATGGGATGGCCCGGACGACCCTGAAAATCCCAGGAATTGGTCCAAACGTCGCCGATGGATTGTCACCCTCGTCGTCAGTCTATTTACTTTCATAAGGCTCGTTGCATCACTCTCTTCTCGAATTCACGTACTAAAGCCATGTGTCCCAGCCCTGTCGCGTCGTCCATATCCTCCCCAGCACTCCCACAGATATCAAGGGAGCTCGGAATCTTGCCAGGATCTATTTTCGAAAACATGTCTTTGTCGATCTTCGTGCTTGCATATGCCCTTGGTGTATGTCTCAGTATTCCATCGCAAAAGCTTTCTGAACCTTACGATCTTGTAGCCTCTCATCTGGGGCCCTTTGTCGGAGTTATATGGGCGACTGGTTATTCTCCTTATCTCCAACATTTGGTTTCTGGGTATGAAAATCAACTTTCGTTTCGGCTTATCACTTAATTTCTCTGTTCCAGTCTTCAATACATTATGCGGCGTTGCGAAGACACCAACACAGATGCTTCTATTTCGATTTCTCGCAGGATTTGGTGGGGCTGCTCCTCAGTCATTGGGTGGTGGGGTTGTTGGTGATCTGTGGTCTCCAGAAGAGCGTGGAATGGCCATGAGCGTGTATTCTTTAGCGCCACTCGTCGGACCTTCAACCGGCCCGTTAGTTGGCGGATGGATAGCGGAGCGGACCACCTGGCCCTGGGTGTTTTGGAGCGTGAGCATTGCAGATGGACTGTTGCAAATTGCTGGATTTGTGAGCCTTCGTTCTATCTCGAGTTCCGGTCTAACTTAACATGTGATCAAACAACCCTCAGATGTTTCTGCGAGAGACCTACGTCCCGGAACTCCTGAAGAGGAAGGCTCGTGCCATGCGCAAGTTGACCGGGAATAAAGTGCTTCGATCTGCCTTTGAACGTCCGGATAGACACTGGACCTCAGTCATGGCACGTGGGATGGTTAAACCCATTGTATTTCTTGCGACTGAGCCAATCGTGCAAGTATTTGCACTGTATATGGCCGTCCTGTATGGCGTCCTTTATCTGAGTTTGACGAGCGAGTTCCTCACCTATTCTACCGTCTATGAGATTCTCATTGTGACGGCAGCGTTTGTCAAGGTTTTCACCGACTTTTATGGCCAGAGCATCGGAATTTCTGGAGTCCATTACCTTGCGATAGCTCTTGGATCTACACGTATGATTTGGTTCCATCCTATCCTACTGAATATTGTTCTGATTTCCTTTTCAGTTGGCGGACAAGTCGGCGCAAGAGCATTGAACGCCGTGTACCGGAAGCTCAAAGCTCGAAATGGCGGCGTTGGTACTCCAGAAATGAGGTTCGTTCCTTGACGCAAAATTTTTATTTCAACCAATGTCAAGGACAGACTCCCACTTCTGATGGTCTCAGCGGCGACGCTGCCTATTGGTCTCATAATTTATGGTTGGACTGCACAAGCGAGATTGTTCTGGTTGTTGCCCGGCAAGTGTCATGAGACTGGAATCATTGCGCTTCATTGATAACATTGGACAGACTTGGGCGTATTTATATACTCCATTGGTATTGGTGAGTGCTATGGCCGGTGTGTCGCCATTCTGTTTGACGCCATTTTGAGGTGGTAACTGGACCTGTATACAAACCTATTTGGTGCGCCTGTTCTTTTCGTTTCGTGTCATTATTTTAACACAATTCAACAGGTGGACAACTATGCATTGCATGCGGCAAGCGCCATTGCAGGTGTCTCAAGCTTCAGGGCTTTCGCTGGCTTTGGCTTTCCTCTCTTTGCAGATGGGATGTATAAGAAGTTGGGCTACGGTACGCACCTAAGCATCCATACTCTTGCGAATGTCAAATTTAAAGCTCTAATTTAGGATGGGGGAGTTCAATACTGGCACTTATCTGCCTTGTCATTGGATGCCCAGCACCGTTTTTGTTCTATAGATACGGACCGAAACTAAGGGCGTGGAGCAAAGCAGCATCGGTCGAGCAATAGAGGTATCGCATTCTCCTTTGATTGCAAATGTTTATTTTTTTCGTTCAATACAGTACGCATACATAATCCTAATGTAACAAGTGTCTACATGATGATAAAGAAACACTTGACACCAATTGAAACAGCTGTTGAGGAAATTTTGGTACTTTATGCAAGGAAATCCTCTACCGTAGTGCGCTTACTGTAGGTATTGGCTCGCAGGACTGGTCAGGATATGTCATAAGGGAGTGAGAATTGTTCAATCGGACCCACAATTCTGGAGCCAGGCATTCGTTTATAGTATATGCGAAAAGTCCCAAGCTATAGAGAGCGCCGTGGCGCTGGTTTGGAACCATCCAGTAGATTGGTATTATAGCCTCAGAAGATCCAAGCGGTTGTTGCCGCAAGACGCTACCAGCGGGGGGTTTTTACTACTTACCCTACCTTCCACATGCCATGGCCCACTCTTCGAGCTGCTGTATTTGCGTCTGGACTCCGGGTAGTCGGTACTGCGAGTTGTATTAGTACTTCTACTCATTTTAATTTATATAAATGCCATCGATGACAATCCAGACATGGTTATGAACGGTGGCGTCGTCAACTAGGACGGGTTACATAACCTCCTGATCAATTGATGGCGAAACCTCTTTAAGGCATATGGTGGCCACACGGCCCACACCCCTTCTAAAGTTGATGGAAAAAGAATAGAATGTGATATAATTGAATGATAGCATCAGAGAATGTCTCTTGATGCGAAATGCACCAGCTCTTGCTGCACCAGAGACACCATTGGGGTGGCTCGTGAAACAACCATTTTGTTCCGGAAACGTTGATGCACACGATATTTAGGAAAGTGGCAGGGGGAGAGAAAATGAAGAACATGCGATATCATGAGGATTGTATGTCAAAAACTTGCCACCACGTGCTCCTTTCGTGAGAGGGGGTATTTCAGCCACGAGGCCATTGCCTGGAGAGGGAATAGTCAGTTTCAACGATGAGATGGTTTGCCTCAAATCGTCTATTTGCTTATATTCTCGGAAGTAGTGTGGAGCATCCTCCGGATGCTCCGATAGACAGCGGCACAAAAGTTCATATCCACTGGTTGAAACGTTGATCCTACGCGCCACGTGTGCTACTTTTGCCATATATCAGATACACACGCCAAGAATGGGGAGATACTGGTTAAAAGGTCCTTAGACGCAATTGGAACAACACCTCTCATGAGCTGAGTCTAAAAGTATTACTTCTCAGGCAGTGTCAAGGCGTGTGATAACTTCCTTCACTGGTGTGATGGTATTCAAACATTTGTTGTGCGATTTGTGAGCCCGAGACTTGTCTACAGTACACCCGAGTAGCGCCCCACTTCGAGATACCGGATTTCGTTTATGGGGCAAGGTTCCTCAACATGCTTCTATTTTATCAACTCCTCGTCTAATCATCAAAAGAATGTGTTAAAATTCGTGGGTAATAAATGCCATGATTAGCAGTGGATTTCCTATCGTGGCAGAGAACGAATATTTTTCCCCCTCTGCGCCAGATATAGATGAAAGCCTCGTCGATCGCACTGGCTTAAAATATGAAACAAACTGTTCGTTATAGCTCATGCAGGTATTTGATTTACCTTTGGGCCGATGTCGACGAGTGCCTGTCTAGCTCAATCGGTTGACCGGAAGCTTTTGCCAGGTGTGGGAAACATCTTAAACGGTGTGATCTTCAGATCGAATTATGGAGAATATGTGAAAAGGGAAGCTTTTTGCAGCGTGACCAATCAACTTTAGACTCGTGCGCTTGATTCCCTGACACAGTATACGAGGACAATTATTTTAGGATCCACAAGAGAAGCGGCAGGCTTCGCTAGATACTGGGAGTCCGTCGGAGCTCCGTAGAATTTGGACAATGGCTAACAGCGTGGATGCTGACGAAGAGGAAAGTTGATCAAAACAAAAGTCAAAGGGCATGCAGAGCTATATGTTACATCATCAGAGAACGAGAACGGTGTGAAGAGTCGCACTCAACCGCTGAAATAGATGTTTAGTCCTGTCGCCTTCCTTCAGGCCCCCAATCCTAGTTTTTCCCTCAAGCATCTCGGCCGTTTGGGAAAGGTCGGTTGCTACATCAGATGTCAGTGAAAGGGTCTTACTACTTACTATTCTGAAACGATCCTCACGTTCATGGCCACCCTGTGAAAGCCGTTAGTGACATCGAGTGGGTGTCGCTGTGATATAATTACATTTTAAAACTCACAATTTGAACGCCACACAGATGAAGCTTGTGATATTTTCGAAGAATCCGTACATAAATCGAATGTGTAGACCCAGGCGTTCCTACGCTTAGATCCCTTGATGGTAATGAAATATCAGTCGCACACTTGTAGTGATATTACAGGAAGACTGTATCTTAGAAGGCTTGAAAGTGAACATCCTGCAGTACCAAGGGATGCTTGTGAGGATGGCTGAGCCTCAAAAGATTGGTGCTCCAGGAGACCTCACGGCATGCAGCCTAATGTTTTGATGGGATGATTCAGAGGCGAGCCTGAAGATGAGGTTCCAAAGAATGGAATGGTCTGCGATCTATGATAGTGAGTACAGCAAGTCTATTGATCCTTCAACTTTTGAGAGGCTCCTCAATCCTGTGCATCACTTCCAAAGTTGAAAGTGTAGCATTGACTGGAACATCTTGGGAACATGCAAAAAAATAGCTGTTCAACGAGATAGGTGTATGCTGACTCCTTGAAAGTCCAAATCTTTTTCCACTTGTTCTTGCTTGATTGAGAGAATATTCATAACGCCTGTAGCTCAAAAGTGCTTGTGACAAAATCGGTGCTTCTTGTGGGATCAGATGGCCTCAGGTTTAGATCTTTGAAAATAAGATAACAGCAGATTTCTAAAGTTGATAATAATATGTCAGTTCCATATACTTACTCTGGGACTTTGATCAATAATTCTGGTGAAGCATGCTCACCACTTGTTGAGCACCTATGGTTAAGAAGCAGCTTCATATATCTTGGAAATATGGTGCAATGGGTTTCCAACATTAACACCTTGTTTTTGAGTGTTTTTGAGTCCAAGCTCATATCATATCCTGAGACTAAGTCTTGTCGATCAGTCGGACCCTGATTCCAGTCAGCCTCTCCCCAGGCCTCACTCCACAGTTGAGAGGAAATAAGAGAGAAATCAGGGTTAAAGGTTAAAGGGAATAAAGTTGTTGGTGTATTTTCAGTAAAACTCCTAATTGGCTTAAAATTTCTCTCTTATGCAGTGTGGCCTGGAAAGAGGCTCGGTTCCCACGGCTGGCAGCGAAAGTTGCAGTCACGTGGACCCTACTAGGCCTATTAGGAATATCAAAAAATAATAAGCCTAGTAGGGTTTTGGCAGTGAAACCACCTTCACCCAAATCCTATTTGGGAGAGGAATGGGTGGGGGGGGGAGGGGGGGGGGCAGCAGATCTAGGCCAGTCCTGCTGCTATTTTTGAGTTTTTCGGTGTTCCTGCAGGTTCTAATTTATTGTATGTGGTTGGCAGCTCCAATTTGGAGGTGCCAAATTTTTGGCGGTGGTACTAATTCAAAAAAAAAGGAAATATATTGGATTTCATAAACACAATATTGGCCATGTACTACAAATGTCTTGTATGAGTAAATCTCCAACTG